>PVJX010013041.1:0-48560 GCA_004027295.1 Dolichotis patagonum | reverse complement strand
TCTCTTCCTACCCCTATATCTTTGAGGTTTTTACCTACTTTGTCTTCCAGCAGTTTTAGTGTTTCTGTTTTAATATTTAGATCTTTGATCCATTTAGATTTTAGTTTAGTGTATGGTGATAGACATGGGTCTAGTTTTAGTCTTCTGCATATGGACAGCCAATTTTTCCAGCACCATTTGTTAAAGAGACTGTCATTCAGTGAACTAGAAAGGAAAGAGATAATGTTTATCCACATGAAGTTCTCATAAAATCAAGTGATGATGAAAGATGGAAGTGATGAAGAAAGAGAGGAAGATAGTGAATAGGATAATACAAAGGGAAGCTTTAGAGACCTGATCATGTACAATAGGGAAAAGAAGGAGAAGAAAAGACATAGAAGAGAGAAAAGAAAAAAGAGAAAAGAGAGAAGAAAAAACAAATAATAGAAAATAAAAATAACCACACACATGGAAACAAACAACAAACATATAGAAAGAAAAAAGGCAAAACAGACCAGTAAAAAAGAAAAGGGAAAAATACAAGCCAATAGCAAAAATAAATGACATAAGTAGAAACAGCAGGACAATACACACTAACCCCATAGACTACCAAGAGGAAACTCCATCAAACATAGAAAAATAAAAATAGATTCCTCTGGTGTGTACGGCTCTGTGGTAAGACCAAATCTGATCCCAGAATGTGTAGTCCAACTAAGATTGCAGGTGGATTTGTGCTGGGTTTGGGTTTGCTATTTGTCTCTGGATTTATGCAATGAGAGTAGCTTTCTGTGGCTATAGCTCTCCCCAGCCATTTTAAGAAGGAAAACGAAAAGAGAAAATGAAAGAAGGAAAAAAAAAGAAAAAGAAAAAAATATGTGGAAAAGAAAATAGGGTGTTACTACCTGCCCACTTCTATTCTGCATGTCTTTGTCCCTCAAAAAAGATGATTCACCTAACTTGCCACCTGTTGGCTCACATTGTTATTGTACAACTGCCCTGCCTGTCCATTATGTGCACTCTAGTTTGGGTCCTACTGTGTCTCTGGCTTTCTTGCTAGTCTCTGATCCCTTAGTCATATCAATGGTGGAAGCAGGCACTTACTTTAGGCCCCTTCCTACCAGTCACAGCAGCTCCTGATCAATGGCAGTAACAGAATTCCATCTCAGATCCCTTTCACACCAGTTGCAACAGCTTCCAATCAATTGCAGGGACAGAAGCCCATCTTGGCCTCTCTTCTCACCAGTTTCAGCAGCTCCCACTCAACGTCATGAGCAGAAGCCCATCTGTGACCCCTTCCTATCAGTCACAGAAGATCCTTGCCAATGGTGTTTAACTTTATTTTTTTCTTTTAACAAGTCAAAACACAAAATAAGTATAGAAATGATACAGAATTTTTTAAAAAGTAGAGAATTAATACTAGTTAATATATTGCAAATTGTTATCTTAGAAGTAGTTGTTCAGGATACCAAATGCAGGCACAAAATTAATCAATCGAACAATGAAAGCACAAACTGTTTTTTTTGATGAAGTACAGATCAGTAGTATAGTTGTCTATGTAGCATACATATACATACATACATTTATGTATGTTTACCAAGATATGCATAATCCTTTCATTTCTTCTTTCTTCCTTTCCCCTATACTAGTTCTGTTTTTTGAGCACTTTCTTTCCCATTCACTATTACAAAATGTATTGTATATTTTGGATCTTATCACTTTCAGATTTTTATTTTTTATTATTTTTTATACTAAGGAGATAATATGGTATTTATCAATGTGACTTTGATTTATTTCACTTATGAATATGATCTCAAGTTGCCTCCATTTACCTATAAAAGCCTCAAGATTATCATTTTTATAGCTGAATAATATTACATTGCATAAAAATACCACATATTTTTTATCCATTCTGCAGTTGATGGGCATTTTTGTTGTTTTCAAGATTTAGCTATTATAAATTATGCTACTAATAAACATAGGTGCACATATATCTCTGTGGTATGATGTTTTCAGTTTTTCTTGGAAAATACCCAGGAAGCTGGATTAAATGGGACTTCTAATCCTAGGTTTTGAGGAATCTCCACACTAATTTCCACAATGGTTGTGCCAGTCTACACTCCCACCAGCAGTGGAGAGGTGTTCCTTTTTCCCCACCACCACATCAACATTTGGTATCACTTGATTTCTTGATGGCAGCCATTCTTTCTGGAGTGAGGTAGAATCTCAATGTTGTTTTAATTTGCATTTCTTGAATGACCGGTGATATTGAGCATGTCTTCATGTATTTATTTGTCATTTGTATATCTTCATCTGAGAAATGTGTGTTCATCTCAGATGGTCATTTTTGGATTGGGTATTTGAAATTTAGGGGGCCTGATGTTTTTCAATTCTTTATATGTTTTGGCTGGCTAAAATTCATTCCCATTGTTTGGGTACTCTCTTCACTTTGTTGGTGATTTCTTTTGAAGTACAACTTTTTAATAAGAAGAGATCACAGTTGTTGATTCTTTGAAGTATTTTTCATGCAATTTGCATTTTGTTCATGAATCCTTGCCTACCCCTATATCTTCACGATTTCTACTTACCTTGTCTTCCAGTAGATTTAGTGTTTTTGTGTTAATATTTAGATCTTTGATCCATTTTAACTTTAGTTTAGTGCATGGTGATAGATATGGGTATAGTTTCAGTCTTTGGCATGTGGAAATCCAATTTTTCTAGCACCACTTATTAAAGAGGCTATGTTTCATCCAGTGAACAAGTTTAGTGCCTTTGTCAAAGGTAAGGTTTCTTAGTGTCTTTACAGGTGTGTCTTCATCTTCTAATCTGTTCAGTTGTTCCTTAGGTCTGCTTCTTTTTGTCAGTATCATGTTGATTTTATCACTGTATCTTTGTAGTATAATTTCCAGTCAGAGACTGTGATGCCTCGTACCTTGCCTTTATTGCCCAGGATTGTCTTTGTTATTCAAGGTCTCTTCCTTTTTTCTAAATGAATTTTAGGAATGCTTTCTCTAGATCTGTAAGGTATGTTAATTACATTTTGTTTGAAATTACATTAAATTGGTATAAAAGTTTTTGGAGTATGGCCATTTTCAGTGTTGGTGCTTCCTAACCAAAAGCAAGGGATACCTTTCCATTCTCTGAATCAGCTTCAATCTCATGCTTTAGAGTTCTATAGTTTTCAGCATATAGGTCTTTTACATTGTTTGTTAGCTTGATTGCTAAGTATTTTATTTTTTTACATGCTATTGTGAAAGGTGTTATTTCCATAATTTCTCACTCTGTGAATTTGTTGTTTGCATACGGGAAGCTTTTGATTTTTGAGTGTTGACTTTGTATCCAGCTACATGGATGAATTTGTTTATTAACTCTAGTAATCTTCTGATACTACTTGAGTTTTTGGGATCTTCTATGTAGAGTATCATGTCATCTGCATATAGTGATAATTTAACTTCTTTCTTTCCTATCTTTATTCCTTTTATTTCTCTCTCTTTTCTGATTGCCCTGGCTAGTGTTTCCAGAACTATATTGAAAAGGAGTGGTGATAGTGGACATCCTTGTCTTGCTACTGATTTTAGAGTGAAAGCTTTCAGTTTTTGTACATTTAGTATAATGTTGGCTGTTGGTTTGTCACAAATGGCTCATATCACATTGATGTAGATACCATCTATTTCAAGTTTCTGTAGGGTTTTTATCATAAGTAAGTGTTGGACATTATCAAAAGTTTTTCTGCACTTATTGAGATGATCATGTGATTTTTGCCTTTGGTTCTGTTGATGTGGTGTATTACATTTATTGATTTGCATATGTTAAACTGTTCCTACATTCCAGGGATGAATTCCACTTCGTCATTGTGCACATTCTTCTTGATGATTTGCTGCATTATGTTTGCCAATATTTTATTAAGATTTTTTGTCTATAGTTCTTTTGGTTGTGTATTTCTCTGGTTTTGGTACCAAAGTCATATTGGCCTCCAGGAATAAGTTAGGAAGAATTAATTCCTTTCAATTTCATTGAAATTTCATTGAAATTTCATTCAAATTTCATTCAAATTTCATGCTGATGTTTTTGTAGAAGCTTGAGTTGTAGCATTAGGTTGTTTATTAGTGCTCCTTCTGTTTTTCTGAGGTGACAGTTCATTGGTATATATTTCCCTCTTAGGGCCGCTTTCATTTCATCCCACATGTTTCAGTATGTTGTATGTACAATTTCATTTTATTGTAGGTATTGTTTAATGTTGTCTTTAATTTTACTTATAACCTACTGGTGGTTCATCAGCTTGTTATTCAATTTGCATGTGTTTATGTAGGTTTTACAGTTTCTTTTGCCATTAATTTCCAATGTCACTGCACTATGGTCAGATAATATGCATAGGATAATTTCAATCCCTTTGCATTTACTTAAGAATATTCTATGGGCTAATATATGGTCTATTTTAGAGAATTTCCCAGGTACATCTGAAAAGAATTTGTATTCTTATGTGGTTTGGTGGTATACTCTGTAAATGTCTACTAGGTCCATTTGTTCACAAATTTGATTCAGTTCTGTTATTTCTTTGCCAATTTTTTGTCTACTTGATTTGTCTCTTTGTGACAATGGGGCATTAAGGTCCCCTAGTACAACTGTGTTATTGTGTATTTGGTGTTGCATGTCTATTAGTATTTGTCTTATATAGTTGGGTGCTCCTTTATTTGGTGTATATATATTTATGATTGTTAGCTCTTTCTCTTAAATTTTTCTCCTAATGAGTATGTAGTGAACTTCTGTATACCTTTTGATCATTTTTGGTTTGAAATCCACATAGCTAACAGAATAGCTACCGTTTCTTTTTTCTGGTTCCTGTCACATGGAATATTGTTTTCCATCCTTTGACTTTTAGTCTGTGATTTTCATTTTGAGTGTGATGTGTTCTCTGCATACAGAATATTTTTGGATCCTGTTTCTTGATCCATTCTGTCAACCTATTTCTTTTAATTGGTGAAATGAGGCCATTTACATTGATGAATATAACAGATATTTACTGGATCAACTTTGTCATGTTATTTTCCTTTCCCACTTTGCCCCCTTGTTTAATTGCTTTCCCTTTCTGGTGGTTTCTTTATGTTGTTGTTCTGGAAATTGTAGCCATTTTTATCTCTCTCTAGTGTGTCTTTCAATACTTTCTAGGTTGGTTTGGTGGACATGAATGTCTTCAGTTATTTTTTGTCATGGAAGCATCTTTTTTCTACATTAACTTTCAAAGAAAGTTTTTCAGAGTACATCAATCTGGATTGAAATTTGTTTTGTTTCAGGGTGTGAGACACTTAGCTCCAAGATAGTTTTGACCTGACAGTTTGTGTTGAGAAGTCTGCTGTGATTTTAATGGATTTTCTTTGATGGGTGATTTGTATCTTTTCTCTAACAACTTTTAGTATTCTGTTTTTATGCTGAATTTCTGGGATCTTAATTATTATATGTCTGGATGCAGATTTATTTTGGTTGTGACTGTTGGGCTTTGTATATGCCTCACTTTGTGCATATCTGATTCTTTTCACATGTTTGGAAAATTTTCTTCTATTAATTTTGTGAATAGTTTACTGATGAAAAATGTTATTGATATTTTGATTGGAATCACTTTAAATCTGAGTTAAGACTATGACTATTTTGACCATATTGCTTCTACCAATTGAGGAACAGGATATATTTCCATATTCTGGCAGTTCCTTTGATTTCTTTTTTCAGAATTCTGTAGTTTTCATTGTAGACTTACTTCACCTTCTTGGGTTAGTTCCTTATGTGCTTAACTTTTATTGATGCTATTGTGAATGGTATTGTTTTCCTAATTTATTTTTATGTAATTTCATTGTTGATATACAGAAACACTATGGATTTGGGTGTATCAAATTTTTGTATTCCATTGCTAAAGTTGATTATTAAGTCTATAAATGTTTTGTGGAATTTTTGAAGTCTCCTTTATAAAGGATCATGTCATTTGCAAATAATGATAATTTGATTTCTTTCTTTACTATAATTTTCCTCTTTATATTGTTCCTGTGCCTGATTCTTTTGACTGATTTTAAAGTTATATATTGAACAAGAATGATGCCATTGGACATCCTTGTCATATTCCTGATTTTAAAGAAAAATCTTTCTCCTTCTCCCCACTGAATATGATGTTGGCCAATGGTTTGTCATAAATTGTGTCTTGGTTACTTTTCTCTCATTGCTGAGACAAAATAAAAAATACTAAAAATTAAAGGAGAAAAGGTTTATTTAGCTTATATCTTGTAGAAGTTGATGTTTGATTTCAAGACAATATGACACATGGCATAGGGGTAATATTTGCTGGAGGTAGAAGACACTGAAAACAATAAGAGCAAAAGAGAGGAGTAAGTAAGAAAAAAAAGACAGGAGTAAGCCTCTTTTCCTCCTTTATATTGCATACAGGCTACCCACCCTGTGATTGGTGTAACACTCACACCCTCAATTCCAGCATTAGACAATGAACTAGTCACAAACTCTAAATTCAGTTGCCTCCAAAATAACTCACTTCCCCAATAAACATATCTGGCTTTGGAGGGCAAAACCAAATACAAAGCATAATGTGTGGCTTTTACTAGATTAAGATATGGCTCATCTATACCTGTTTTCATCATAGTTCCCTTTTTTATCCTGAATGATGTTGGGTTTTGTGCAAAATACTTTTTGAATCTAGTGGTATGCTCATATGTTGTTTTTCCTTGCTTCTATTTACATGAGGTATTACATTTACTGATTTGTGTATTTTGAATCATTATTGTAGCCATGGGATGAGACCTGCTTGGTCTTGATGTATGATTCTTTAATAATATATTGCATTTTATTTGCCAATATCTCTTTGAGCATTTTTGCGTCTATGTTCATTGAGGATTTTGGCCTCTATTTGTCTTTTGGGAGGAGTTTTTTTTTCTGATTTTAGGGCCAAGAGTAAAGCTAATTTCCAGGAATCTTGGTTACATTTTTTTCATTGCTGGGACAAAATATCTGACACCCAAAATTAAGGAAGGAAAGCTTTGATTAGCTCACTGTTTGTGGAAGTTTCAGTCCACAATTGGCTGTCTCCAAGGCAGGGTGGAATGGCACCAAGGCAATACTTCAAGGCAGCAGCCAGCAAAAGTAACCAGAGAAAAAGGAAGTGAACAAGATTCTTCTCTTCCTTTATATGGTAAGCAGGTTTTCCCCATCTCCATCCCACCAGGGTGGGTGTAGCACTCACACCACCTCCTCTTGCACAGGCTGAGGATGTTACCAAGTCAGGACTTGGTCCCCTGATGGATCACTTAGTTAAATTTCTCAAATTGACACAGTGAACAACATCATAGAGTTCCCACTCTTGTCCTCTACACTCCAAGGTTGTATAGCTGCTGAGTGATTTTAGTTAAGCTTCTAGACTTCTCAAGTTGACACAATGTATCAATTATAAAACCAGGAATCAGTTTGGGTGCACTATTCCCTTTAATTTTATTTAGAGTTTGAGGAATGTTGGTTTTAGAACCTTACTCAAAGTTTTATAGAATTTAGCAGTGAACCCATTAACTCTTGACTTGTCTTAGTTGGTAAGTTATTTTTTAAGTTAATGATTCAATTTAATTTTTTATTATTGGATATTCAGAATTTTTATGTCTTTTTGGTTCTGTTTTGGTTGTTTGAACTTCTCTAGAAGTGTGTCCTCTTCAAAATTTTCCAATTTGTTGGAGTATGATTTTTCGTAATATTTACTAACAATCTTATGAATTTGGGTGATTGTTGTGATTTCATCTTTTTCATTCCTAATTGCATTAATGTGATTCTTTTCTGTTAGTAAGTTTGAATAAAAGTTTATCTATTTTCTTTACTCTTTCTAAGAACCACCTCTTTGATTCATTGATTTTTTTGGTAATTTTTCTCTCAATTTGATTAATTTCTGATTTTTTTTATTTTAATGAAAGTAAAGCAAAACAAAACAAAACTCAATAAAGCAAATCAGAACAGAACAATGTAAATGATACATGACTTCAAAATAAAGTAACAGGAAATCAAATTGTCTCTTGTTTTCTGTAAAATAGGTGATCATACTATCACACACAGTAAAATCAAACAAAACAAAACAGAACAAAATCAATCAAAGAAAAGAATGAAAGGATTACAGGGCTTCAAAGCAAGATAACATTAAATCAACAATGGCTACCATAGTATCTATTGTTTTCTTCAAAATAGTTGTCCATACCTTCACACACAATAAAATCAAATAAAGCAGAATAAAACCAATAATAACAAAAGAATGAAAGCATTATAGGACTTCAACAAGATAATATGAAGTCAACAATGGTTACCATAATATATCCTGTTATCTTTGAAATAGCTGCCCATACCATCAGACAGTAAAGTCTAGCAAAACAAGACAGAATAAAACCTAACAAAATTATGAAAATGATACAAGAATTCAAAACAAGATAATAGGAATTTAACAGCAGTTACACTTTCCTTTTTTAGGTGTTTCCTCCTCTATCACTTTCATAATATCTATTTTGCTTTTTGGACCCTTCCCCCAAACTCCTTCAGTTTTTCATGCTAGGAAGGTAACTTGGTGTTAACTCTTTTGAGTCAAAACCATTTCACCCATGAGCATGATCTCCAGTTGCATCCATTTACCTACAAGAGCCTCAAGATTATCCTACTTTATACCTGTGTAGCTCTCCATTGTATTAAAATACCATATCTTTCTTATCCATTCTGCTGTTGATGGGAAAGTTCCCCTTGCTTTTTTCTGCTCTCCTGTTGCATAGAACATTTTTCTCTCCTTTTATTTTCAGTCTCTGAGTTTTCTTTTAAGTTAAATGTGTTTCTTGTATACAGGATATTGAAGGATGTTGTTTCTTGATCCACTTTCCCTGTGTTTCTTTTTGTTCATGAATTGAAGACATCTACATTAATAGTTCTGATCTAATCTTTATGTTTGGCCTCCTTAAATTAATTTTAAGCATGCCTTGTTGTTCACCATTAAGTTACTGATAAGAGCTCACTTTGATTTTCTAATATGAATACTGACTGCAATAAATTTCCATCTTAGGCTGCTTCTTTGTTCATTGTACTAGAATTGATTTTGATTCCAGAAATTGTTTAATTTCTTCCCTGATTTCTTCTGTGACTCAGGTATTAGAAAAAGTTTTAAAGATTAAGACAGTGTCTCCCACAGGAGAAAGTAGGTTTGTTTACTGTACAATATGATAAAGATAATGTCTCCCTCTGACAAATGTCTCTGTAGCCCATTGTAAGTGACAGAGATATTCTAAACTTGTATTCTTTACTTGTAATATGAATTGCCTATGTGCACAGCATCCATTTAGGATTATAAACATTTTGTGTAACATTGATGAAACCTCAAGGATAGGGGATATTGGGGTGAATAGAAAGCTTATCTAGTATGCTGTGAATAATAGGACACATGTTTCTGATACAGAAGCTTTGCATCTTCTGACGTATTTGTGAAACTATAGTAGGCTAGCTTCTCAGCTTGCAACAGTTAAATCCCCTTGTACCTTAATCTAATACAATTAATTTATGTGTTTTTTATGTTTTTATGTTAGTTTGGCTGTGAAAACTGTATGTATGATAATTAAGTTTATAAGGGCTTATAAATAAATTAATCTTATGCTGGATAAAATGAGAGGTAGGGGGAAAAGAAAGTAAAATAATTGAAATGTGTTATGTGCATGTACTATTGCCTCACAATAAATGTAATCATTATGCACTGCAAAAATATACTAATAAAAATTTAAAAATAAAATTTCAGCTCTATTGAAATTATCACAAAAACATGAAATTTAAACCTGGAAAATTCATTTTAAACTGTTTTAGTCATTAGCAGATTGATATGTAACTATTTTAAAATAAAATTCTGTAATTATATTAAATCATATACTTTTCAAACACACATGTACACACTCAGATACACACCAATAAATGTTTATTATGATGATTATTGTATGAGTGTATCAAAAAGAAATAAGGAACGTGCATTAATTTACTATAGCTGCCATAGAAGAAAAAAATTGGGGTACTTTAAACAACAAAAATTTATTTTCTCATAGTTGTAGAAGCTAGAAATCTAAGATCAAGGTACCAGAAGGTTTGATTTAATCTGAATTTTCTTGCCCTAGCTCACAGATGACTTGCTGCCTGGACACTAGTTATATTGGGGTAAGGCCATTTGATTTCTTACCTTAATTACCTCTTTAAAGGCTTTATCTCCAAATATAGTCACATTCTGAGGTAATGGGAAATGAGAATTCTAATTATGAATTTTGAGGGGGTATATTTTTCTTTCTCATAATAGGAGGAAAAATATAATTTAGTTTATGACAATAAAATAAATGTTTGTGAGTTATTTAATTAAAATATACATTTTATAGCTGTTGGACTCACTCTGTTTTATTATTTCCAGAGGTATCTTTATTTAGTGTTTCAGTTGTAAATTATAGACATGTTAATTAAACAGAATAGAAATATTAGTCACTATAATGATTGTGTGGATTTTAAGAGATAAATAAAGATAGGGAGAAGCTAGAAAAACTGATTGTGCTCTTTATTCAAGTTAAATTTGGCCTAGAGGAGCATAGAAAATACATGGTCTTTCTTGCAAGCTCTCTATTTCAGTAACTTTTCAAATGTCATATGCCATATCCAATATTTGAATAGACATACATCTTTTTAGCTGTTTAGTGCAAAGTGCTTTATTTTATTATAATTTCTTCCAGAGGTTACATGCTTTGTGTCAGGACACAGTATCTGTTATGGGTGAGGACTTGATAATTGGTTTGGTGAGTAGTTGGTGGTAGTCTCTCTGCTTAATCAAGAGTAATTTTAATACAATCTTAATTGGCTAGTAGAAGCTTGTTCTTTTATTTGTCAATATTCATCTATGTTGGGAAGGAGTAGTTTAGTAGGGTGCTGGTCCCTCTCCTGTCCCAGTGTAGGCTTGTTTATAACTCTAGATTCAATATTACATTGGGCAATACTATTCAGAAGTAATCACTCTGTACATCTCCTGATGGTGAGCCACATGTAGTGTAGGTCTTTTGAAAGTGACTTTTTAAATCAGTTGTGTTTTTGTTTCTGTTTTCAGGGATCTGACTTAGTGGTAGAATGCTTGCCTAGCATGTGCAAGGCCAAGGGTTCAAACCCTAGCAATATTTCAAATGAACTTAAAAGATATCTACAGACTGTTTCATCCAAAGACAGAATTCTTTTAAAAGAGACTTTAATAAGAAAAGAAAGCCTTTGTAGCTTTGTTTGGAAATAAGTTCATGAAAACAGCAGAGTCAAGAATTTCTTTTTCAGGTTAGGAAAAAAGAATGGATTCTGGAGGCCTATCTCTCTGGCCGTATCAATTTTAGGTGCTTAACCACATAAAAGCAGCCCAGAATTTCTTCACTTTCTGAGACCCTGTCAGTGTTGCTGCAATTTCCACTAGAAACACAGGAATCTGTAGACTACTCAGACTACTCTGATCTCAAAATTGGCCTTGAGGATCTTGGAGCTATCTCTTTAAGACTGATTTATAAATCAAATGCCAACTATGGTCAGAGGTTGTAACAATGACACACAAATAACATGGAAGCTTATACATATTGCTGGCCTAAAATAATTAAATAGAACATGTTTCTTCCCTTTGGAAGTTTATCACTCAGATTCCTATCAAAACAATTTTTTAGTCAGTCCTTTAGGGAGAATAATAGGTACTGGCAAGGAAATGTCAATAAGTGGTAATATTGCTTGAATATTCCATATCTGAAGTTCTTGGGACTGGAAGTGTTTTAAATTTTGGAAACTTTTTCGATTCTGGAATTTATACTTATATAGAAAGAGATAGTTTTGGAATAAGAACAAAGTTTAAAACCAAAATTCAGTTATGCTTAATTCATAACTAAGTCATATAGTCTGAAGTTAATTTTATACAGCATTTTAAATAATTTTGTGCATAAAGCAAAGTTTCACAATATGAAAATTTCCACATATGGTATCATGATGATACTTTTAAAAATTTCAGATTTTGGAGAATTTTGTGTTTTTTTCAAATTAGAGATGCTTAGTGGATATCGATAAAGTAAATGAAAGCCAGCTGCCCCAAGAAGAGAACCACCCAGAATCTCCCAAGATCTGCATCATGTTGGAACTTACGGTGCTGGGAAATGAAGCAACCAGTCTGCCTCCCTGGTAAGCAGCCGTGAGCCTACCAGCACGTGGGCTGAAAATCAAATATCCCATCAGCCTCCCCCCACCCTGTTAGCAAATGGGAGCCAGAGGTCTGAGTATCTCTTGGGAGGTTGCCATATGCAATATAGCAAATAGGGGGGATTTCCTTCTACCACCTGTTGAAGGCAAATATTGTTATCACTGTTTTGCTTTGTTTTGATTAATTGTATTGCTGTATTCAATATTCTGTTTTGATAAGTTCTATAATGTTTTATATTTGGTTTGATTTTGCTATATCTGATTGAAAGAACAACTATTGTGAAGATAAGGAGATATAATATGGCACCTATTACTGTTATCTCAGTAACCTGTTGTGACATTCTGTACCAATTTCACTGCACTATCTCAATTGGCTTTTTTCTGTCTTATTCCATTGTATTTCACTACCTTCAAAGTAATAATAAAGAGAAAAAGCATCTAACTGAAAACTTGAATTTGATAGAGTACTTCCATATTCTTAAATAACCACAGTTTATGTGAACTAGTTTTCTTCTTCATACTGTCAACATTATCGGTTTCCTATCTGTTCTAAGAGGAATATCATCTATATCTCAGTTCTAAAAGTTCTCCATAGTACCTAACCTTAGGTTAATCCTGTCCCCAGTTTTGCTCCCTTCCTTTATCTTGTGGCATTCTCTTTTACACATTAACCTGTAACACTTTTACACATTAACCTGTGACATTCATGTCCTGGGTGTCTCAAGACTCTTATGTCATGTTCACTTGGTCCTAGCAACTTCATTTCTTCATAGATATGAAAATGCCATGAAAACCTGAGGCTCAGAGTCAAAGGACTATTATGTTCCAGTTAATTTGTTCTCAGGGCAAGATGTCATATTTTTTTTAACCTCTTTTAACCCATGTGATAATAGACTAAAAGCCAAATTATGGGACCTGTCAGTAAATCTGTAATTCCATTTGGCAGAGACTGGCTTGAACATCAGAGTTATCTTGTATAGGCAGATATTTATCAACTGAATATTTTAAAGGAATTTTCCCCCCATGCTTTTGTATTATAAAATCCACAAAGAATAAAATTAATTATAACTATTTGTAAATGTGTTAATCTATGACACAAAGTACATTTATACTATTGTGCAATCACCACCAACACTACCACCATACAGCAGAACTCTTTTCATCATGTAAAATAGAAATGACATTCATCGTCTTTGTCCTTTCAGGTTGCTATAAAAAACCAATACGGTACCTTGCTCTTTTGTCCTCATATGATAAAAAGTGGGAAGGCAAGAAAGTACTGTTTTCAAACTAAACCTTTTTATGCAAGCCCTATTCTGACCATACAGGTAAATTCTCCATGACTTAGTCATGTCCCACAGGCTACATTTCTTAGTCCTGTTCAATTGGGGATTAAGTTTCAAAACAAATTTTTATGGAATATCATCATTCAAGCCATAGCACCTACTATTTGATAACTCTCCATCTTTTTTCTTCGTAGTCCCTGGCAATCACCCTTCTAATTTCTGTTCCTATATATCTGACTGCTTTGCCATAAGTAGAACCATTCAGCACTTGTCTTTTTGTGACCGGCTTACATTGTTTAGCATATTATCCTCAAGATCTATTAGACCTAGTTGGTTTATTGTTTTTTTCATGTCCTCTATTTCCTAACTAGTTTTTCATCTGGTTATTTCATTCATTATAAAGCATGGAACACTGAAGTCTCCACAATTACAAAGGTGAAATACCTATTTTTCCTTTCAATTTGGCTTGTTTTGAGTTTTCATATTTTCATGATCTGTTATTAGATGACCACATATTTATCATTTTTCAATATTTTAAACTTTCTCTTAATATAGAATGCTCTGTATTATTTTATAATATTTTTCAGCTAAAGTCAGTTTTGTCCAATTTTCATTTGTCTACTCCATAATTCTTTTGGTTATTACTTACATAGATCATCTTTCTCTGTCATTTCACTTTCAATCTATTTGTTCTGTCTAAATTAATTGCTGATAAGAAGATACTTCTGTCAATTTGCTATTTATTTTCTATATGCCTGGTAGCTTTTTGTTTCTCATTTTCTATGTTATTGTCTTCTTATATATGTAACTGATTTTTTAAGCAAACATTTTATCTTCCTCAGTTTTGTTCATGGTTATTATGCAGATTACACTCAACATCACATTATAACTTACCAATTTGAATTTATACAGCCTAATTTCAATAACATGCAAATACCCCATTCCAATTTGGCTTCAGGTCCCATACTTTTCACTTATTATTACAAAATTATATTTTTATATAATTTGTGTGAAAAAATTAATAGTTTTTAAAAGTAATATACTAGAATTTTAAATTGTGTGGAAAACAATATGGAGTTATAAGTCAGCATTGAATAATACTAGCTTTTAGAATAATGTGTATTTTAAAAGTATACTTGCCTCTCGGTTGTATAAAAATAAATGGAGTTAGAAATCGTCTTTATTATAATACTACATCTTACAATTGTCCATGTATTGCATTCATTGAAGCCACACACCTTCATCTGGTTTTCAGTTAATATCTAGAATATTTTCGTTTCAACCTTCAGGATTCCTTTTAACTTTCTTGTAGACAAGGTCTAGGTTGTAGTAATTAAGTCTCCCAAGTTTTATTTCTCTTGGAATGTCTCCATCAATCCCTCTCTTTTTATTTTTCTTCACTTTTGAAGACAGTTATCTTCAAGATTTGAAACAAAAAAAATTGAAAAAGAGACAGTTTTGCCGGATATAAGATTGTTTTTGACAGTATTTTTAGAAATGTACCAGTAGGCATACTACCTTTTGGCCATCAAAGTTTATGATGAAAAATTTGCAGTCTTTCTAAGATCCTGTACATGTGATGAGTAACTTCTCTGGTTGTGTTCAGTGTTCTCTGTCTCTGGCTTGTGATTATTTGATTTTAATGTGTTTTTGCATGACTCTAAGTGTGGTCATTCTATTTAGAGTTATTCTTGACTGTCTATCTTCATTTCTTTCATCAAACTTAGGGAATTTTGGTGCATTATTTCTCATGTTATCCCTTTGCTCCTGAGAATCCCACAGTGCATGCTAATCCACTTGATGAGATCTTTCAGGTATCTTAGACTCTGCTCAGTTTTCTTCATTTTTTTCCTGTTCTTTGCTCTCAGTAATGCAGATCATCCTATCTTCAAATTTGTTGATTATTCTTTTGCCCATTCAAATCTGGCTTTAAAATCTTTATTATAACTTTAAAGTTCTTTTCTCATTCTAGTCTATAGGATCTTGACCTTTTCTACCATACTGATTATTCCATACTCTCAAGTTCACAATTGCTATTTAAAAACTTGTTGAACCTGAGATCCATGCCATGTCGAAACTTAGGGCGCTGAGCAAACCAGCAACCAGCTTGTCCTCCTGGTAAGTGGCTGTGGTCTGGCAAGCCGTGGCCACCCCAGGGCAAGAAGCAAGAAGCAACAGTGTTTCCTGAGATCCACACCATGTTGGAACTTAGGGCACTGAGCAAACCAGCAACCAGCCTGCTGCCCACTTGGGTGAGAATGAAACATACCATATACCACCCCCCCCTTAGCAAGTGGGATCCAGGGATCTGGGCATCTCTTGGGAGGTTGATTGTAGGTGATGCAGCGAGTAGGGAGAATTTCCTTCTACTATCTCTTTGAAGGCAGCTATTGTTTATCACCATTTTGTTTTGTCCTAATTAAGGATATTGCTCTCTTCAATATTCTGTTTTGATAAATTCTATAATATTGTGTATTTATTTTGATTTTTTCTATACCTGATTGAAAGAACAACTATTGTGAAGATAATGAGATATACAATGGTGCCTATTACTGTTGTCCCGGTGACCTACTGTGATGTTTTGTACCAATTTCACTACACTGTCTCAATTGGCTTTATTCTATCCTGTTTTGTTGTATAATACTACCTCCAAGTTAATACAAAATTAAATTTAAAAAAATGGAACATGAGAAAATAGGGTAACAAAGTACCTCCAAAAACTCCCAACTCCACCAAAGCTGATCCATGGGGCATGGATGAGGAGAAACTCAAAAACAAAACAACAAAATTATATAAGGTGATTAAAAAGGAAATAACAACAACAAAACAGATCAGTAAGGTACTGAGCAAGTTGAAACATGATATAACTAAACAGATAATGGACTTAAAAAGCAAAAGGAGGAAAAGAAAGTGCTCTAAAAGATATAACTGCATGTATAAGTGTGCAGGATTGATAACTGTATTACTAAGTTTTTGTTAGATCGTTGAACAGAACTGTTTGCAGCCTCACTGTTTGAATGTCCACTTTGTGTGCCTTAATTTTGTAACATGAACAACTATTTCTAAAAGGACAATATGTAATTTATCAACTAGTGATTTCTTACTGTTTTTTTTAAAAATTCTGAATTATTTCTACCCTTTTTTTCTGTTTTGCTTTTTTTCTCTTTAAATAAAATTTAAGCAAAACTTGTTGAAAGCATAGAAAATTCCTTTTTGGGAATGACTTTGTCATCTAACATCCCTTCCATCCCCCATACCCTGCAATACAGTTTTTTAAAATGGTATTCCTATCTTGTGTCTGTTCACAGCTTTTAGCTTGTAACAATATCTACTCTCTAGTCATTACTGAAAATAAAATTCTACATTGAATATCCTTTTGATATGTTGTGTTACTGTCCACAATAGCCACATCTGACACGGAGTTTGAAAGGAAAATAAAACCTTGCCACTGGATTTATCTTAATGCAGAAGCAAGATGTGATCAAAACCAGATATTTTGGGTTGGACTATGTCTTATTCTCATGCTCCCTGATGATTCTATATCCAGTTGATTATGTGGACCAGCTCCCAAGATGTAAAGGAGAGCCTTGACCTACAAAGATACTGGAGAAAATGGAATAGAGTACTATTTATCCTTGCTCTTCTATCTTTAATTAGCCTCCATATCCTTCCACACTTAGAATGTATAATACAATATAAACGTGTAGTTGGGTAGCTCAAGGTTGCTGCAGTTGCTTTTCCCCCATATGCTAAGCAGTTTAATGTGAGAGAAACAAAACTATCTCCTGTGGTGCTGGATTATGGGGATTTGAACTTTGTAGGACAGGAAAGCTCATTTTAAATTTGTCTGCCTAGATATTTCTCCATGATGCAGAGATAGATCAGGGCACTGGCCTGAGCTTTGTAGTTATAAAAGAAATGTTTTGTTGTGGTTTCTACAAGTAGTAAGAAAAACTCAGATTTTACTTGCTGTCTGAATGTTTTGGTAAGAAATTTTCCACTTTTGGTCAGTTGGCTATTTAAAATTTACAACCTATATTTTAAAAATATTAGAGTCTTTATAATAAAAATATTTGTTTATGATAGTTTTAATAAAAAAGGCAAACAGTGAAAACTGGTCCAATGTATGAAGCATAAAATAGCAGTGTTTATCAAAACTTGAAATATGTGTTCATTTTCATTCAGAAATTGTACTTGAAGGACCTACATTCCCAGCTTTTTGATCACAGCATGCTTCTACATTCAGGTAGATCCAGTGGCATTATATATATATATATATATATATATATATATATATATACACACAATGAAGTAGATCTCTAGTTAGAATACCAAGTTTTGCTGCCTATGATGTGTATATTGTAGAATAAAACAAGTTAAAGAATTATATTTACAGTAAGAGCTTATGAAAAACTAATGAATGATATTGATATTGTATTTACTTAAAGGGCTGGTATGTGTGCCTATATCCAGAAAGATATAGTAGCATTATTAGTTTGAGTTAACTCCAGTGAGAAATGAAGTTGAAGATAGAATTTTTTACTTCATTTTTAAAATTTTTTCCTAATTAATACACTCTACATTAGTAATTAAATATTTTTTAAGAAAGAGTAAAAGAATTATAGCATGCCATTTAATGAAAAAATAAAATAATTATAAAAACTAAAAGTAACCTCTTGGAAATCAAGCTGAAAGAGAAACATAATGCATTGTATGATTTTTATTGACAGGAGGAAACACATAACTATCAGGAAGAATAAGATTTTCTTAATAATAAACTTTACAAGAACTTTACCATGAGGATCTGTATATACAAAACACTAAGAAACATAATTAAAGATCTTTCCTAGTGATGTTGGGAAGTAATAAAATATTTATTTAATCACTTATATATCAATCCTGTGGCTGACTTTATTTTCCAGAGTTGACTGCCACATGCTGTCCTAACATACATGACTCCATCACAAAGTAGGGTATATATTTCATCTTACTGAAAATGGGCAGGTTTTATAAATGACTTGGCCTGTAAGATGTGATGCATATGCTGTTGAATAATTTCAGAAGCTACACAATGAAAAACAATATACAAATAGAGGAAATCCTTACTTTGCTACCCCAACATTTAAAATTGATTTTTTTCTACAATTGAAAGAAAAACTGTATATGGACTGTCCTATATTTTCCCAGGTCTTCTGTGACACAGTATAGCATCAATGGCAGAGAAAAAGCCTCAGGTAAAACCATTATAACATAATCTTAAAGAAGACCAGTACTGGAAAAGACATAAGCAGACTTTTAGCCCTGAGCTTCACTGAAGGAAACTGAGGCTCAGGGAGGAGATTGGACATCTTAACCAGATCTCAAAGTTAGCTGGCAGGAAAGCTGGAGCTAGAGCATGGTTCTCATAGTTCATATTTTAACAGAATAGTTTCCTCACACCTACATACAGAATAAATTTCTACCCTCTGTGGTGCTTGTATAGATAATACTTTAAAATAATATTGTCAATGAAAATCAATGTCTGCCAAGTAAAACTAAAGCTAAGTTAACATTATTTCTGGTACATGTGCACATTCACTTAAAAAGGAACTGTTGCAGAGTGAAAAGGATTTACAAATGACAAGGTCCAAACAGGATTTGTTGTCTGAGCAGGAAAACCACACACTATTACAAGTCTTGTCTGTGTGCAATATGCATATGCTCTTTATTCAATCAGCAAGACCATTGAGACTATATGCCAGGGCCATGAAAGATATCATAAAGGATGCCAAGAAAGAATCTCTCCCACAGGGAAATTTTAATGTGATCAAGAGGCACACCTACTACATATACTATAATTTGGAACTTTTAAATGCAACACTGCATGATATTGACTCAAACTTCAGCAGTTGGAATCTGCATGTTCAGTCTTTCTCTACTCCCACTAATGCAACTAAAATTTAAGCTGACATTGATTAATGAGCTGAATGGGGAATGTCAATAATCTCTTGCACAGGTCAGATGGCATGTGTGAGGGGCCATTTTTGACAGAGCAGAATAAGGTCACTGATCTTAGTAAACTCAGAACTAGATCTTTCTCAGTTTACCTTTTTATGTTTCAGTCATCCTGTGTTTCCTTGAGCTTTTGGTCTGCCTCTGTTAAGTAAGACCCAAGCTCTCTTAGTTTACTCAATCTCAGCCACTTGAATGGATTGGACTAGCTCTGCCTTACATTATACATGTCACTCATTCCTTGGAGCCCTGATCTTTCATGTCTCCCAGCTGAATCACTGACTTGCTGTTTTATCAGAGTCTTAGTACTATTTCTCCACTAATGATGTGGTTTCTTCAGCAAATACAATTGACAAAACTGTATAGGATTAGGTTTTCTCTTCACTTGGGGTAATATCTAACTCATTCAAGTCTCCAGCATGCCACCAAAATGCTTTCTTGAGGGGCTGAAACTCCCTTGCAAAAGGCATATGAATAATTCATTCCTTCCTACATTATTTTATCAAACATTTGTAGAGGAATTTCTGCCTTGGGCACTAGATGTCAAACCTATAGAAACACTGAAATAGGGTTCCTGTCTTAGGTAACTGGTATCTATGTAGAATGAGAGAGTGATAATAATACTGTATAAAAAATTATGGACTTGAGTTACAGTTTTGAAAACATACTCTGGAATATTGGCCCAGGCTGGAGGCAATGTGTGTGTGGGAAGGTGATTGTGTGTGCTGGAGTGTGAGTGGGACATGTGTCAGTAAAGGCTACTGAGAAGAGTGATCAAAAAACAATACCTGCTAAATGCTGAGTGAACACAAGATTATTTTCTGAAAAGTATGCACACAGTTTTGCCTTTGTAGATGAGTCACCTCACTCCTTGTCATTTCAACTGAGTTTGTTTGTGAGTAGGTGCAGGGTTAATAGGCATGGCCCTACTAAATGTTAGCAAAATCAATACATTTATGACAAATGCTTAACATTTTGCTGAAAATATCAAAGAAAACACCAAAGAATGCTAATTCCTATTGGGACCAACACCTATGGCAAACTGCAAAAGGATTGTAAGAGTTGCAGAGCTGATGAATGTATATAATTCTTTTCAGAATGGGCAGTAAATACACATGGCACATCATGTTCTCACTTTCCAGAGCAAACTTTCCAGAAAGTCTGCTGTGATAGCAGACTTGTCTGAAAAGATGCAAATATCCTATTTCATGAAATTTATGAACATGTTATTTTTCATGGCAAAAGGGACTTTGCATATATGATTAAATAAAGGTTCTTAAACTGAGAAGAGCATGATGGATTACATGGTGGGCTGGGTAACCACAAATGTCCATGTAGAGAGGCAAGAGTATCTAAGTTAAAAAGATGTACATGATGACAGCAATGGAAGTGGGAGTGATTAGTTCTGAAGATAGAAGGGACTGAATGAAAGTGACTTCTTGCAGCTAAAGAACAAAAGAAAACGAAATAAGCCAAGGTAATAGACTCTTCCCTGGAAGTGTCCAGAAGGAACACAGCACTACTGGCAACTTGATTTCAGCCTCATAAGATACGTGTGTTCCTCTAAGACATCCAGTTTACTAAAGTTTGTTACAATAGCAATAGAAAACAAATACACCCAACCAACAACTACTATTTTTCCTCCCACAATGATCAGAATGTATGAGCATGGCCACTCAAAATCTGCAAAGAAAAGATAGGAAATGTACTTTTGAAATATGAGTGCATCACTAGCAGTAAAATTAAGGTTCTATTAAAACCATAATTATTAGTAATAAATGAATAGTCTATGCCAAAGTGATTTTGTTTTAGTTCTTTACACTTGATTTCAGTTGTTACAAGGTGTTTAATATCTAGCAAGTCCATTTCCTTTCATTTGTTTTTCAAAATTATTCTGACCTTTACTGTTTGTTTATTCTGCCATATTTGCTTTATAATCAATTTTTCAAATGAAAAAATCCATTTATGGATTAACTTATAGAGTATTGATGTCTTTAAAAAGCTACAAGTTTCTGAGTGTATTGTGTATTTGGAAATTTACAAAAGCTACATTACCTTTCAGAATTCTTCAGCTGAGTTAAAAAATAATTCATGTTCAAATTAACAAGACAGCTTGGAGGGGAAAAGTATCTATGTTAATATTCAGGTAAACAAAGTTTTACTATTTCATGAAGAAATAGAAACAGCAAGGAAAAGATATCTCTGTGTTTTAGGAACTTTTCATTTCAGGTTTGATTACCTTCCACAAGTTAGATGGTATAACTACTGTGCTGAAACAGACAGAATATCACAGATCCAGTTTTTAAGAGAGATAATAAATGGTACCTGGAATGACTTCTCACAAAACTCATCAACAATTTTCAATCAATTCTACATTCTATTACAGGGCACTTGTTTCTTCCAAAACCAGCTTATTCTATCTTTGATGAGCTCTATCTAATATATTATCTTATATATTGATCCAAAAATGTTTCACAATAGGTTTTGACCATTATTTATAATTCTATACCTTGGGAAAGAGTGAAAACCTCAATCATTGTTCTACATAACCATTCTTCAATTTCCTAAAGGTTCTTATCATGTTTTTATATCTTTTCTTCAACCAGTGCATAGCTTTCAGTCTTTTAACGCTCATAACAGAAGAAGTCAAATATCTTCATCTTCTTTGTCTTTTTCATCAATGTGCTTCAGTTTCTCTATGTAATTTTAGGAAAGTAATCCCCCTAATCCAGGTGTGAACTATTATCTGAGCAGAGCATAGACCCATTACTATAAAATCTTTTACTATACAGAGATGTCACTTGAAAGCATAGAGTTGGAATGACTTAGGCTATTCTGTATGAGAGACTCTGGTCAGAGCTCAAAAGACCAGGAGACCAGGAAAGACCAGGCTTGGGAGATTTCTGCTGGAAAGAAGGGCTGCATTGAGTGCTAGACTCCATATGATGTGTGTTATGGCTTGGCAGAATACTTGTCTGCATTTTGCTCCTGTCCAGAGCCTTTGCCTGAGACTGAGATTAAGGGCAGTGGAATAATTAATCTGGCAAGAGAAATTTCAAGTAGTTGAATTTCAGGTGGTGGTGTGGTTATAATGGGTTGCTTTTAGCCATATCTATGTTGCAAATCAAGAGCAAAGAGCACAGCAGTGACTCTTTCTGTAGGCATTTGGAATTGTGACTCCTGGTTTCCTCAAGGTGATTCATACCTAATCAGAATATCAATCCCTGATGTTTATACTTAGGGTGTGGTTGGAATTAAAATTATTAAAATGTTGTGAGTTTGATCAAAAAAGAAGCTCCAGTAGAGCTGTGGGCTGGGAAGATAGAGCTGAGATCTCCATTGCTGAGAAGACACAAAAGAATGAAAAAAGATGGCCTGGGGACATCCCAGGAAGCAATGGGCTTCCTCCCTTTGCAGCCTCAAAACTGCAAAAGTAAACAACTTTGCTCTGAAGAGGAAGCAACAGAGTGCCATGTTTCGGAATGGTGGTGGAAGTTTCACAATGTTCCAAAATGGCAGGGACCACACCAGGTTCCAGAATGTCATCAGAGGTCACACAAGGTTCTACAATGGCAGCAGCATAGAGAATCTATTCCTCAGAATCAGGTTCAGGGTGCTCAGTGATCCAGGCACTCAACCCCTACAGCCAAGAGAGTGGGAAGTCTGGCTGCTGATATAGGGGAATAAAACTCCCAGTCTACTAGATGTCTGGTATGAGTTCATGTTCTTTAAAATCAAGGAATGAATTTTAGGAACAGTGGAGGTTAAGAGTAAAGTCTATTTATTGAGAGAAAGAAAGCTTCTGTTTGAGAGAGAGACATAAGGTGTCCTGAGCAGATTGCCAAAGACTCTATATTTTCTAGAGACTTTTATAAAGCAAAACCAAGATGAGATGGGTCCAAGATGGGGAAAACATGAGAAATGGCAAAGCAGATGGGCATGAGGTGGAACAGAACTAGTCAACCAGTAAGATTAATTGTTCAGGTAAAATTGACCAAATCAGGGACAAATGGGGAAGCAAGTCATGTAGCAAGCAGGAATGCTTAAAGAGTGATGACTCTTCCTGTAGGCAGATAGAATTGTGACTCCTGGCTTCCTCAAGGTGATCTATACCTATTTAGAATATAAATCTCTGATGTTTATACTCAGGGTGGTTGGTTTTTTTTTTTTTTTTGCCTTTTGTCTTGATATCTGGCACAAAGCAGAGGTATCTGTCTCCTCCAATGTTGCAAGTTATCTTGTCTTCTGCACTAGCTCCTTGGAGGATCCAGCCCTGTCTGACTGCCTGTACTATTTCTAATTAACTCAACTACCTGTAACACTACTGCTCCAACTCACAGCAGGCCTCAGTTTTAGACATGTGCAGAACACAAGAGTTCTGTGGTTGAAAAGGCTTCCACATCAATTTCAGAAAAAAGGCCTGGGAGGCCAGGCAATGTGCCCTTGAGAGGACAACATGTGAAGCTGTGAGTGTGAAGCCAAAGATGAAATGAAGAACACAGAAGTTTGGAAAAGCCAGGAGTGTGTATCATCTAAGGAAAGGTGAAAGGAGGGAGCAAAGTCACCCCAAGAGGAAGCTATGGTACTTATCATGACTGGAGATGAAGTCACTCAAGCCTTTTGGAGTACACAACTAGATTGTTTCAAAAGCTGAACATGGAACTCAAGGACTTAATATTTGCCCTGCTGGATTTTGGAATTCCTTTGATCCCATTCCTTTGTATTCCTATTTGTACTCTTTGGAATGGTAATATTTATTGGAAGGGTTTAACTTTGTTTGCATTTGTACAGGGTGGCTGCAGCTAAGAGTTTGCCTTAGATCTTGGAGAAGACTCAAGACTTGGTCTTTTCAACAATGTTGAAACTGTTAGGACTTTGGCAACTCTTGGAGATGGACAAAATGCCTTTTGCATTAAGGAGGTGCATGAGTCTTGGGTGGGGAGGAGTGGTATGTTATGGTTTGTGTTTAAATGTCCTCCAAAAGCCTCATGTGGTCATGGTGGGGGCAGACCCCTTGAAGTGAGTCTAACATTTGTAATTGGTTCGATGTCAAGCATTGGAATTGTCAGTATAAGTGCTGCACCCACACAGGGATGGATAGCCAGCATGCAATACAAAAGAGGGAAGGAAATGTGCTTTCCCCTTTTTCCCTTTCACTCCTATCACTTGCAGCTACTATGCATAGTTGGTCCATTTCCATGCCAGCATGTCTTGGAGCCAGCTGAATGTGGACCGAAATCTCAACAAATTGTGACTTTTCATCCCTAATTTTGGAGGCTGGTTATTTTGTTTCAACAACAACAGAAAAGTAACCAAGACAATAAGAACCTAGATAAATTAATGAACTTTAGATCAGATTGACAGCACCTTTGAGTCACCTTAGGAAGTTTAGAAGACATCAATGCCTGGGTCCATCCTAAAAGATGGAATTCAAGTATAGCCTTGAAGTGAAGATTGCTCAGAATTCTAAAGTAATTTAAAGTTGCAGTCACACTTCTGAACATTGTTAGAATGTGATAATAGTCTTTAATTAAACCATGTTAATATCTGTTTTCAGCGACTATTCCACAGTGAGTTAGATAAATTGTCTACAGCAACAGAATCCATACAAAAATATGTGTAATTACACAAAAGGATTTAATTTGATAGGCTTACAGGATCATAGTCAGGAAAATCCACAATGGCCATTTGTTCATTGAAGATCTCCTGAATCCAGGAGTTGCTCAGCCCCAGAAGATGGAAGCTTCAGAACAAGAGGATCAAAGATGCAGCATCAGTTCAGGATTGGAAGCCTACAAGCTCACAGTAATCAGTGTGAGTCTATGTTGAAGGGCTCAAAAACAAAAAACAAATGAACAAACACTGGACACAGTTGTCCAGTAATGTTGGTGAAGACTTGGGCTCTTGCAAAACAGAAACACTTCTTTTTCTTTCCTTTTAAAATCTCATCCAAGCTATAAGCCAAATGGTTGGTGCCACCCACTTCTGGAAAAAGGTCTTTATCGACACTTCGACTGGTGGCCTGCATATCAATTATCCAAAGATAAACCCAAGAACTGTGTTGTACTAATTTACAAAGTGTTTGTTAAATCATGCCAGTGACATATCATGATTAATAGTCACACACAGTATGAATATATTAAACTGGTAACACAAATTATTGGTATATATGCTCTTGTTAAATTCTGATATCCTGATTCTATAAGCAAGAAATTAGATTTTTGAATCAAATTGAATATTTTACCTTTATCTCTATTAAAATTTATTTTAATAGATTTACTAATGTTTTGATTTAGAATGGAACAGAGAAAAAATAATTGCTAGAAAAATCTGAAATAAACATACCAAGTTAGAGAATTTATTGAAAAAAGAGTCCCTAGAAAGTTGAATTCTACTTTACTGTAGAAACATCTATCCATCAAGTTAAGTAAAATACAAAGTTGAACTTGCGTAAAATGTCCCAATGAGCGGAATTTCAAATTATAGTGGATAGATTCATTATCATTTCTTAAATAGAATTTATGTATGCCTATTCAACTTTTTTGGGCAACATTTTCCCAATGAATTTCTAAAATCTAGGAGGCAATAGTTCTTCTCTGAGTTATCCTGTACCATCTAATTAGAGGCAATTGCTAGCATTCATTCCCAATGCTCAATTCAGTTGATGATAACTTGGTAGCTGAGAAGCAGCCATAGAGGGATGAGAAGTATTTACAAAATGAAACTCAGCAATGTATCTGAATCAATTCCTTCACTTTCCCTCCTTGTCTCTGGTGCTAATTCTTAAACATTTATCCACACACCACTGAAAAGAGCAGGATCATCAATTTTGGAAAACTTTCTCTAAATAAAATCAAGAGAAAAAGTTAACTCACCTGGATGCATCAATTCATTATCAAATATTGAAAATTAGGAACACTTAAGGAGTGTAAGCCAAATATGGGGGACAAAAAACAAAAACAAAAACAGTTTGAAAAATAAAAAAATTCAACTGCTGTCTACAGTTTGTGCTATCCAAACTTGATCTTGCTGCTATAGAATGAAGCAATTACAGTAAATTTGCTTTTGTGTTGCTATAAGAATCTAGAGAATAAAGCAAAAAATTCACCGGTGAATTTAGAAATCATGATTACTAGATTATGAACATTTATAACCCATGAATGCCTGTTTCTTCATGTTAATAATTTGCTGTTATTGAAGAAATATTTTCTATTTATTTGTTCCTATTACATGATAGAGACTATGAAGATTCTCACTCTGCCAGGTTCCTGTATCTTACTTACCACATAAAAGTTTGAAGGCATGCTCAGCTCTTCTTTTATCATTATAGACTTTTGAGTCACTATTTTAAAAATGAAATTGTTCATTTATCATTTTAAAATCAATGATAGTATCTAGCTCACCTTTATGAAAAGAAAATTAAATTTAACTTTTGGTACAGAATCTACAAAAATGTAGATTAAAATCTGCTAATTTACTAGGAACAGAAGGAGTGGGCGGTGGAAACCACAAAGAGTTCAGACTGTCTTAGGAAGACAAGTAATCGAAACAAAACAAAACAAAACAAAACAAAAAAGGGATACTATCTCACAACTCCAATTTTTGAATAACATTGTATCTGCGCAGAATGAGTTGATTTAAATCCAGAAGGCAAATTCTTTTGGCTTCATTAAGAAAAAAAATTAATAAGAATGGATGCAAAAGAGGCATATAGGTCTATAGTAAAAAAATCCATTGTATTACAGAAGAAAAATACTTGTAGCACATGTATCATATTAATTCCAGCTATTTAGAATTAAGTGCTGCTTCTACCATAGAAAATATCATGGCATGTGGTCAGAAATGCACCATACCCTCAGGATGAGGCATACAGACATTCTTTAAAAACATAACTTTTAATTTATTTATTTATTGCTTTTATGCACTTAAAAATTCAATTGATACAGGTTTTTCATACATGAAGCTTATATTCATCTTAGTGAGTAGGTACACATACATAAAAAAGAAAGCATAAGATTTTGGAGCTCACTCATTCACTTATTCTTTCATTCATATATTCATCCCTCAAATAATTCCTGAACATTTACTGCATACCCAGCATTTTGCTGGGCTCTAAGTACATAGCAACAGGAAGACAAAAGATCTGCCTTTGTGCAGCTCATTATTTAGCAGAAAAGACATGCCCTCTATTAATGAAATCATATCCCACCTAATTTTCATCTCCAATGTCCCTTTCCCCCTACACAGGTACATGAAAATTAGAGGGGAGCAGAGGGATATCAAAAAAAGTGATTTTCTTGCTGCTTTCTGAACTTTTCACTATTGGGGATAAAAAACTTGCATTTTATTTAAAACATAATGATTTATATTTTAATTTCAAACTCATGTCACAATCAGTATTGCATTATGATCATACAAATTATGCAACACTTTTGAGTTTGCAAAGAACTTTACTAACCATTACAATATTTTGCTCTCAAAGCTAAATTGTACAATGGAATTGTGAATTAAGAGATCCATTTTTATGGAGGAGAAAAGCAAAGCTCCAGAGTTCTAAGTTACTCATGTCATCTGTGCTAGAGCAGGAAATTTATAATTTCTACCACCCGATTTATAATGGTTATTGGTAAATACTAAACTAGTTTATTTTTTTAATTTAGAGAAATATTTAATTTAATTTAGAGAAAAAAGCAAAACAGGAAAAAGGGTAGAAATAATACAGAATTTTAAAAAACTAATGAGAAATCACTAGTTGATAAATTACATATTTTTATCTTAAAGGAGTTGCTCAAGCCACAAAATCAAAATGTAAAAAGTGGGCAATCAAACAATGAGAGTACAAACCATTCTGTTTGATGAACCAACAAATACTTAGTAGTATGGTTATCTATCATGCACAATTAAACATACATACATTTATATCCTTTAGAGCACTTTCTCTACGTTTCACTATTACAATATCTATTATACATTTTGGATCTTATTACTCTTTCAGTTTTTTATTATTATTTTTTATACTAGAGAGACAATACAATATTTACAAATGTGAGTCTGATTTATTTCACTTATAAGAATAATCTCAAGTTGCCTCCATTTACCTATAAAAGCCTCAAGATCACCCTTTTTAATAGCTGAGTAATATTCCATTGTATAAAAATAACACATCTTTTTCATTCATTCTGTGGTTGATGGGTGTTTTGTTGTTTCCAAGATTTAGCTATTATAAATTGCACTGCTATAAACATGGGTGCACATATATTGCTGAGACATGACCTTTTCAATTTTTATATATTTTCCTTGATATAAAATATCAAGGAAAGGAATAGCTGGATTGAATGGAACTTCCAATCCTAGTTTTTTTAGGAATCTCCATATTGATTTACACAGTAGCTGCACCAGTCTACACTCCCACCAACAGTGGAGAAGTGTTCCTTTTTCTTCCACAGCCTTGCCAACATTTATTGTTGGTTAATGTCTTGAAGGCAGACATTCTTTGTGGAGTGAGATGAAACCTCAGTTTCTCAAATGACCAGTGATGGTGAACATTTCTTCATGTATTTATTTGCCATTTGTGTATCTTCATCTGAGAAATGTGTGCTTATCTCAGATGTTCATTTTTGGAGAGGGTTTTTGAATGTCGGGAGCTTGATGTTTTTCAATTTTTGAATGTTCTGGATATAAACCCTTCATCTGAGGGACTGCTGGCTAAAATTTGTTCCCATTCTGTGAGTTTTCTTTTCACTTTGTTGGTGATTTTTTTTGAAGTGCAAAAATTTTTTAATAAGAGGAGAACCCAGTTGTTGATTCTTTGAAGTACTTTCTGTATGATTTGGGTTTTGTTCATGAATTCTTTGCCTACCCCTATGTCTCTAAGATCTCTACCTACTTTGTCTTAAAGTAGGGTTAGTGTTTCTGTTTTAATACTTAGATCTTTGATTCTTTTTGACTTTAGTGCATTTTGATATAGATGGATCTAGTTTCAGTCTTCAGCATGTGGAAAGCCAATTTTCCCACTACCATTTATTAAAGAGGCTTTCTTCCAATGAACGTGTTTAGCCTCTTTGTCAAATATGAGGTGGCTGAGTGTCTTTGTAGCTGTGTTTGCATCTTCTAATCAGTTGCATTGATCCTCATGTCTATTTCTTTACTAGTACCATGCTGATTTTATCACTGTGGCTTTGTAGTATTATTTCAAATCAGGAATTGAGATGCCTCCTGCTTTGCCTTTGTAGGCCAGAATTGCCTTTGCTGTTCTAGGTTTCTTCATTTCCAAATGAATTTTAGAAATGTTTTCTCCAGATCTGTAAGGTATGCTAACAGTATTTTGATTGGGATTGCATTAAATCTGTACAACAGTTTTGGGAGTATGGCCATTTTTGCAATGTTGGTTCTTTCTAGCCAAGAGCAAGGAATATCCTTCCATTTTCTACTATGCTCTTCAATCTCCTTTTTTAGAGGGTAAATACTAAATTTAAATTAATCTTTATCTTAATCATACCTTCTAGACTATTATTTGGGGAATGGTAAAATTTACAGTTATATATATGTTGCATTAGTAATTATTATAGAAGCAATACTAGAGTATCTTAGCTGTTTTTTGGAACATATAGCACACTAGAATGTTGAAACACTGAAATACATTAGTTAATTGACTTCCTAGGAACTATCTGCATTGATTACCTTGCAAGCAGTGCTTAAGAGCAGCTGTAGTTTTAGGAGTTGAGCCAGGACAGTAAATGTCAGGAGGGTGAGGTGTACTGGAAGAAGGGGCCTAAGAGGCCCACACAAGTAAGTGTTTTATGATGTAAAATAATTGAAAACCAGGAAGATAATGACAGAAAGTGTTAGAATGTGAGAATTCCATGACTGCTTAGTGTAAGAGTTACAGTACAAACAAATATCTAGCAAATGGGTGCCAGAATGGCATCACCTATGCAGTTTCACAAGGGCCCATGCTCAAAAATTCCAAATTGGGTTTAATGTTCTATTGTCATCCTCTCAACATGGTTGATAATTACATTGTTTCACATTTGTTTTATAAGTGAACTCCTTTGGAACAAAGGGGGTTAGACGTACAAAGAGGAAATACATACAACATGTGTGTTCTCAATCCCTTTTCTTCTCATTCACATACAACATTTGTATTCCATGAACACAAAATATCCCATGAATATAGGATGCCTATCTGACCTGGTTGCCCTCTGGCCAAAGGATACTCTATAAGCAAAGAGTCTCTATGAAGACATGGTACCATGAGCACAAGTCGTGTGTGAGTACATGAACTTCTTGAGAAGAGGACCTTCCTGAGCATTCATTTCCCCTGGGTCATAGAATGTCCAATGAGCACAAAACACACAATGAACTCTTCATGAGCAGGGTGTACCCATAAGCACAGTGCCTGAGCACTGGAAACATGAGAAATCAGTAAGATTCAAAGCAAAGACAAGGTAAACATATTAGGTCTACAACTAAGTGATGGTGATGATAATCCTAATGGGCCACACATTCCATTCTAACCAGAACTTGTTTTGAATTTTGAGTGACGGTAACAGCATTTTAAGACACATGAATGACCAAGCAATTCTATTATATGTCTTCTTTCTCCTGTTACTTCTTTTCTATTAGTAAACCATTTATACTGAAAAATATTACATAAAAAAGGACAGATAAGGTAAGCCAGACCTTATCATTTTAATTCTTTCTTTTCCACAGTAAGCCAAAAGAAGACAGGTTAAGAAAAACAAGCATGCATAAAATAGTGAAAGAAAAAATGTTGATTTGTTTTTGCAGTTTCCACTGTTTTATAAAAACAAAAAATGATATCCTTGTACCAGTTATAAAATACAATTTGTGTAGTTTCTGTTATTTGCAAATGAAGTGAATGTTCACATTTTGCAGTTAAAACTGACATTGCACGATATGAAGATGAATGGTAAAATTGAACTAATGGTTTAAATTGTTTGATTTTATTTGCTTGAAATGACATTAAATATCAAATAAACATAAGATGATAAGTCAAGCAAAAGGCCCTGAAACAGAAAAAATGTTTATATTCTTTTACTATTTTACTTATTTTTTGCTTCTCAAATAAGAGTTTCTAATACGCCAAACAAACTCTCTGGGCCTGTTAGGCCCAGATAGTACAGAGAAATGTACAGGGCAAGCCTATAATGATGGGAAGAAACTGGGAGTCAGTGAGACTGAGTTTGGATCTGGCAAACTAGAGGATGCTCATTAAAGTAAGAACTAGGCAAGGGTACCTGGAACCCAGGTGAAAAGTGGAGAACTACAAGGATATAAACAGTAACTGGCTTCAGACAGATGTAATTCCAAGTGAAGCTTTCTAGGCTATGTTCTGGCCCTTAGGTGGTATCTATGAGCTCCTGGAATGAAATGAGCCCTAGAAGAGCAAATGACAAGTGCTAGAAGAATCAGTTGGCTGTGTGATACAGTATCTAAGCTGAGTTTGGTTTTTTCCTGACATGTCATCAGCTTCTCATACTTTCATTACTGGACTCATGATCTAAACTCTTGAGGTCTACTAAATTGTGTGTTATGTTTTTTTGAGTAGCCCAGAGGAAAAATTTGCCTGCATCAGATATCTAAGCAATAAGAGAACATAACATTTTGCTATATCAACTCTGCAGTGTGTGGATGCAATAAGATAAGAAAGCAAAGATGTTACTAGAGATTGAACCCTATCTGGGCAATAGCTGGCAAACATTATTACTAAATGTTTCTAAATCTCAAAGTTCTATTGTCTACTTCTGCTGGGTAGAGTGGGGTTTACCTTCACAAACACTTTGCCCTTTGCTCCTCCCTTCACCTGCTACTATGAGGCTGAAAGAAATACTAAGGATCACTTTTTTACCTCCTCCATACCAACACTTCACTAACAGGAAGAATGATACATGTTCAACATAAAACAGCTACTCTAGTCAACTGATCTTAGTGTCTTTCATTTGAGTGTTATACTTTAGAATTGATAATAACATACTACTAATACCTATTCATCTATCCACTGTACAGATTTTCATTAACTATAGAAGCTCAAGGGGCTCTCACAATGACAGAAATGCTCCCCAACCACATTTGCACTTGCATGTTGAAATCTGTGCCCTCAAGGTATATGAATTTTTTTATTTTCCTTCCTTTTAAAAATTAGTATATGTTTGCAATATAAAATAAGTGCTTTTTTTTGTACTGGGGATTGAACTCACAATGCTAGCCAGGCAGGTGCTTATGCTGCTGAGCTAAATCCTCAGCCCAATAAGTACATTTATTGTGAGAAATTGGTAAATATACACATCACATCTTAATGTTTTCTTACTTCCTCCTTCCTCTCCTCTACCTTCCATCTACCTCTATCTCTAGACCCCTTTCCATCTTCACATAGTCTACCTGTTTCCTGTTATCTATCTTTTATTTTTCTCTTTAAATTATTTACAGTTTATACTTTTCATATAAGAGAAATCATGTGGTATTTAACCTCCTATGTCTGATTTATTTTGCTTAGCATTATACTCTCAAGGTACATTCATTTTCCTAAAAATGACTCAAATATATCCTTCTCTATGCCTCGGCAGTACCCCACTGTGCACATATATATGTTTTCATTATCCCTTTATCTGTTCATGAAAATATTTAAATCTTAGTCATACCCAGAGAAAACAGTGTGCTGAAGTGGAAAACAGCACTTAGAATCAAAACCTGCAATTAAAGATATGAAGAAGTTATGGGATCTTCTGTGCTAAATGGAAAAAATTCTGTCCTCTGAAAACTGTATGGAATGATTGTTATAGATTGAATGGTTACATCCTCCACAATTCTTGTGCTGCAGGTCTTAACCCTAGTATAACATTGTTTGGAGATGGGAGTGTCTTAGGAAATAAAATTAAATGAGGTCATAAAACTGGGCCCAGGTCTAAGTGAATCAATTCTTTGTCCTTATAAAAAACACTAAAGAGCTCTTTCATTCTTTCAGTACTCACCAAGGAAACACTGTGAGCAGTCCAAGTAAGGTGGGCATCTATAAACCAGGAATAAAGCCCTCATCAGAAGCCCAACTTTTCCAGCAACCAATATTTCCAGCTTCCAGAATTGTGAAAATCAATTTCTCTCATTTAATCCCATTGTTTTGCAGCTCATGCAGATTAATATATTGTAAGTCTATGCAATTGTAATTATCATTATTATGATTTATACTTAATAAAATTTCATTAGATTTCACTTAATACTCAAAGAAATGTAGTGGGAAAGTTACATAGATCATTATGGTGACAAAATTTAATACTTTAGCTTGGCATTAGATGTCCTAAAATAAGAAAAAATATCACTTAGCATAAAATGATGAGGCTTAGTGACTGAAACATCCAGAATAATACTCAGAATAAATTTGGCATGCTCACAGCTGATTAGCATTGGGACATGGCCAGGTGCATAAAAAGAAATACATAGGACAAATTTTAAAATTGAAAGAAATTTCTGCATTTGTATAGTTTATAAGTATACACTCAAAATTTTAAATGCTATTAAAATCAGTTTTACTTAATTTCATGGGTAGCATTAAATAATATCTTTTCTATATTTATATTCTATATTGACAAACTGTACATGGTAAAGCTAATTAATGTTTATATGATGTGTTAGTCTTTATAAAGTACTTTCTTATTCATAATTGCATTTGTTTTTCATAATAGCCTTCTGTTAATATTAATTATTATTCTGCTTTACAGTTGAGAATACTGGGCTTCGTATCTTAGTAGGAAGAATTAAAATTTCATAGGTTTAAAACATGAAACTAAGTCTTCTGAGCTTCTTCATCTCAATTAAGAGAGTCAAGAGTCTGCAGAGGGGTGGAGATTGCACAAGGTAAGCCCCGGTGACCTGGGGAAAGTTGGAGACATACATTCCTGGCTTTTGAATTTCAGGGGAGCTACCTGGATGCTGGACTGGGTCCAGCAGATTGAAGGACCTCAGTCAACCATGCTCAGTGGCCTTGTTTCAGTTCAGGAGGCAGAAACCTTGCAAGAGGACTCTGGGCACATTTGGGTTGGCCTGGGGAGAGCTTAAGATCAGCACTGCCAGCGGTTGAGTTCATATCCACACCCCTAGGACAGGGGATTGTTCCCTGGGGGTTTTGCTGGCCCCAGTTCTCCACACCCTGCTTTCACCCTTCAATTTAGGGAGCCAAGTACCTGCAGAGGAACTGATACTGCTCTAGTAGCTGAGGGTGCAGGAGGCGATTCACCACACACCCAGAGGAAGCTTTGGAACACCACTCAAACCAAAGAAATAAAGAAAAATGACAAAAGGAAAGACCAAAAGGCAGGCTGAAATCACCAGCCCATCCCAAGAAAGCCTGGGAGCCATGTACACAGAAGAAAATAGAAGCCATACACCTGAAATGACTGACATGATATCAACTGAAATAAAGAAGAAACTAGGGGAAGCTATGGATAAATTCAAATCAGAAATAATTGCCCAGGTAAAAGAAGAAATGATAAAAGTAGTGAATGAAATAGTGAACACATGTAGTGAAAACACAGCTAAAAAATTAGAGGAACAAAGCAAACAGATAGAATCCCTGAACAAACACCATAAGAAACAAACAGAATATGTAAAGCAGATTCAAATAGATATACAGGATCAAAAATTCTATTGAAAGCTGTAAAAACCATCTCAATGAAAGTGAAGATAGAATTTCAGACCTCAAAGATAAAATCACAGCTAGTGAACAGGAAAGGTAAGATATTTTAAAAGTAACAAAGAATCAGGAAATAACAATTGAATGGATGCAAGATGATGCAAAGAAAAATATCATAAGATTAATAGGGATAAATGAAAAAGAAGGGGACAGCCAAAATGATATCAAGAGGATGTTTACAGAAGTAATAGCTGAAAACTTCCCAAATATGAGAAGGGAAACTGACATTTGGATTAGTGAAGCATATAGAACTCCAAATAGCCATAACCAAAATAAACCTACACCCAGACACATAATAAACACCATCCCAGAAACCCAACGTAAGAACAGAATACTAAAAGCTGTTAGAGAGAAAAGACAGATCACCTATAAAGGAAAACCTATTAGAATCACATCAGACTTCTCAACACAAACAATGAAGTCAAGAAGAACATGGAGAGAAGTATTTCAGATTCTGAAGGAAACCCACTTCCAACCCAGACTGATGTACCCTGCAAAAGTGTCCTTCAAAATGGATGGAGAAATAAGATACTTCCATGACAAAGAACAGCTGAAAAGCTTCATGATCACCAAACCAACCCTACAAGGAATACTGAAAGATATTCTACATACACATAGAATAAAACCACCAAGCAAGGCAGACAATTAAGTAGAATGGAAAGCTAAAGATACAACAGCAGAAAGATAACATGTCAACAATAAATCAATATATTACAGTTATAATCATTAATGTAAATGGCCTCAACTCACCAATCAAAAGAAACAGACCGGCAGAATGGACCATGGAACAACATCCAACCATATGCTGTCTACAAGAAACCCATCTTACCCAAAAGGAAACCCATAGACTGAAAGTCAGACAATGGAAAATGATACTTCATGCAACAGGAAACAAACAAACCAAAAAAAAGCAGGAGTGGCAATCCTGTTTGCAGACAATGTGAACTTCAAACCAAGAATGATCCAAAGAGATAAAGGTCACTATATACTAGTTAGGGGGAAACTTCAAGAGGAAGAGATAACAATTTTAAATATATATGCACCAAATTCCAGAGCACCCAGCTATACAAAGCAAATATTAACAGAAATGAAGAATCAAAGAAGCCATAACACAATTATAACAGGAGACCTTAACACACCATTGACACAAAGGGACAGATCTACTAGACAGAAAATCAGCAAAGAAAAGTTAGAACTGAATCACACCTGTGAAGAAATGGACTTGATAGATGTATATAGAGTTTTCCATCCAACAAAATCAGAATATACATTATTCTCAGCAGTACATGGGACATTCTCTAAAATAGACCATATACTAGCCTACAGAACATATTTAAGTAAATGCAAAAGAATTGAAATTATCCCATGCATGTTATCAGATCATAGTGCCATGAAATTAGAAATTAACAATAAAAGCAACTGCAAAAACCTCACAAACACATGGAAACTGATTAATATACTCTTTGGCAATCAGTGGGTCACAGATGAAATCAAAGAAGAACTTAAAAAGTATCTACTAGCAAATGAAAATACAAACACAACTTACCAGAATTTGTGGGATGCAATGAAAGCAGTCCTCAGAGGAAAGTTTATTGCACTGAGTTCCCACAGCAGGAAGACAGAATGAACACAAATAAACAACCTGATGCTACAAACATCTAGAAAAAAAAGAGCAAGAAAAACCTAAAGCCAAAAGAAGCGAGGAAACTATAAGGATTAGAGCAGAAATTAATGCAATAGAGACTAAGAAAACAGTACAAAGGATCAATGAATCAAAGAGTTGGTTCTTTGAAAGAATAAATAAAATTGATAAGCCCCTGGCCAACCTTGTTTAAAAAATGAAAGAAAAAATAAAAAAGGACCTCAGAAAATGGAAAGACATCCCTTCTTCATGGATAAGAAGAACAAACATTGTGAAAATGGCCATTCTCCAAAAATTACTATACAGATTCAATGCAATCCCAATCAAAATACCACTAACATACGTCATAAATCTAGAGAAATCACTCCTAAAGTTCATCTGTAACCAGAAGAGACCTAGAATAGCAAAGGCAATTCTAAGCAGCAAAGTCAAGGCAGGAGACATCACAATCCCTGATTTGAAATTATATTACAAAGCTACAGTAATAAAATCAACATGGTACTGGAATAAAATCAGACCTGAAGATCAATGGAATAGATGGAAAGAAAAAACCACAAAAACAAACTCACTCAACCACCTTATCTTTGACAAAGGGGCCAAACATGCTCACTGGAAGAACGACAGTATCCTTAACAAATGGTGCTGGAAAAATTGGCTATCCATATATGGAAGACTGAAACTAGATCCATACCTATCATCATTTACTAAACTAAAATCTAAATGGATCAAAGATCTAAATCTTAAAACAGAAACACTAAATCTATTGGAAGACAAAGACAAAGTAGGTAAAAACCTCAAAGATATAGAGGTATGTAGAGAATTCATGAACAAGAATCAAACTGCATGGGAAATACTTCCCAGAATCAATAACTGGGACCATATCTTATTAAAGAGTTTCTGCGTGTTAAAGAGATTTCCAGCAGAGTGAAAAGAAAAGCCACAAGTTGGGAAAAAATCTTAAGGGATTGTCCATCAGACAAAGGACTTCTGTCTAGAACTTATAAAGAATTAAAAAAATCAGACCCTCGAAATTCAAAGACCCAATCCAAAAATGGGCATCTGAAATGAATACACAGTTCTCAGATGAAGAAATATGAATGGCAAGTAAATACATGAAAAAATGTTCATCATCATTAGTCATGAGAGAAATGCAAATTAAAACCACATTGAGATTCCATCTCACCACAGAAAGAATGGCCAGGATAAAAATCTACCAACAAGTGCTGGAGAGGCTGCGGGAAAAAAGGAACTCTTCTGCACTGTTGGTGGGAGTGTAGACTGATGCAACCACTGTGGAGGTCAGTCTGCAGATTCTTCAAAAAGCTGGGTTTGGAAGTCCCATTTGACCCAGCTATTCCACTTGTAGGCATATTCCCAGAAGATCTAAAAACATCATGCCACAGTGATATATGTGCACCCATGTTTATAGCAGCACAATTTGTAATAGCCAGATCTTGGAAACAACCTAAGTTCCCATCAACTGAGGAATGGATAAAAAAGTAGTGGCATTTTTATACAATGGAGTACTACTCAGCTATAAAGAATGATCACATTGAGATATTTATAAATAAATGGACACAACTTGAGACCATACTCATAGGCGAAATAAACCAAATCACATGTGTGAATACCATATATTCTCCCTAGTATGAGTGTTTGTAAGAGTATATAAGATTTTATGGTAATCATTATTTTCCATTTCATTACTTTGAAGCCTTTCAATGTTTTCATTCATCAGTTGGAATGGTTTTACTCTGTTTTATTTGACTTTATTATGTGTGATGGTATGAAAATCTGTTTTGAAGGAAACAAAACATTATGGCAGACATTGCTGATTTAATATCATCTTGCTTGGAAGTCCTACCGTGCTTCTACTCTGCTATTACCATCAGTTCTATCATGTTGTGTCTCATTGGGATTTTAATATATGTGATAGTATAAACAAATCTTTTTATTGAAAATGAGATATTATAGTAGCCATTGATCATAGTTATTCAGTTCAGAATGTCCTGTAATTCTTTCATTCTCTTGAATGGTTTTATAATATTTTGTTATGTTCGATATTATTGTATTTGAAACTATGCTCAACTATGGCAGAGAAAGAGATATTTTGATAGCTAATATTAATGTCTGGTTGTCTTATTGTAAAGTGCTGTGTTGCTTATGTTGTTCTGTTCTGATCTGCTTTGTTCTGCCCTCTTTTGTTTTATTCTCTTTAAAATACAAAAAGGAAAAAAAAGAAACTAAGTCTTCTGATTTCAAACACTACAAAATTTAACGAAATCTACTATTCACAGTCAGATACTACACATGAAAAACTGAGTAAGCCCAGATCAAAAAATGTGTCTCAACTATTTCACCACCCAGACTCACATTTCTTGATGCTTCCCTTTCTCCAGGTCTGTTATTTCATCTGTAAAAAGAGGATATTCCAGAGAACAATGCTAAGTTTTCTTCCATTTTTCAGTAAAATGATTGTTATAAAGAAGAAAGTTGTAATTTTATAATAGTGAAATGAAATTTGTACCACAGCCCTGTAAATTTTAGATGTGTCTTAACTTGGATTGTGGGATGTGGGGGAAATTTGAGAGGCCCAGGCCAAGACCAGGACCATCAAGTTTACTTTTCACTTAGCACACATAATTCATGGAAAGAAATCCCCCAAGGTACTGAGGGATTTCTAATCCCTTCAAATAAGCATTTATGCAAGATGCATATCAGAATGAGCAGTGATTGTGCACCCAGCACACACTGCAGTTATTAGGGCCCAAAGCTCAGAGGGCACCCAACCAAGAAGGTGGCAATTTATGTCCAAATTGAAAATGATTTCAGAGAAGCCTGGATGATCTTCATATGGATCACATTTTTCTTAGAGGAAATCATGTTCATTACTCATCAGTAAGTCCTGTGAAATGCCTCCAACTTTCCACATGCATATTCCAAATATTATGGTTTAAAAAACAGTATAGATTTGGGCCCCACCCAAAGACTCCCAAGTGACCTGGAGCTGGCTGAGCTCTTACTTGCAAGCTGAAAGTGCATGCAGTGAGTTCCATCCCACAGTGCACCCTTGGTGCATTGCTCAGAGCCTGGTAGGACCCCACCTAGCATCCTCCATAACTGGAGAATCCCGGGAAATGTCCCTCCTGGCCTAGTTGGTTCCCATCCAATGATCCCCAAGTACCCCAGAGCCACCTGCCCTCTACCTCGTGAACCAAAAGTGCATGCAGTGAGTTCCATCCCATGGTGCAGCTTCAGAGCATCACTCAGAGCCTGGTGGAATGCCACCCAGTGTCCCCCATCACTGGAGGACCCCTACAGAAAGTCCCTCCTGGCCTAGTTAGGCCTTTCCCAATGATCCGTGAGTGGCCTGGAGCCACCTGTGCTCTGCCTTGTGAGCCAAAAGTGTATGCAATGAGTTCCATCCCTTTGTTCAGTGTTGGTGTGTCACTTGGAGCCTGGTAGGCCCCATCCAGCATCACTCATCACCAGAGGACCCCTGAGAAGGTCCCTCCTGGCCTAGCTGGACCAAACCCAGTGACCCTAGTGGCCTGGAGCCACCTGTGCTCCACCTTGTGAACCAAAACTGTGCACAGCGATCTCCACCCAGCCTTGCAGCTGTGGCACATCGCTCAGAGCCTGGTAGGGCTTTGCCCAGCATCCACCATCACTGGAGGACCCCCAGTTCCTCCTGGCCTACTTGAACCCTGCCCAGTGACCCTGAGTGGCTAGAAGCCACCTGGTAAGGCCTGTCTAATGATCTCTACTCAACTGGAGAAACTCCCTGAAGTAGATATTCTCAACTGAAAAAAGAGCTAAGACCTTGCCTTCAGCTTCCCTGAGGGAATATAGGAGAATAACGAAACAAAAAAGCAAAATACAATCTCAAACCTCCAGCTCATCCCAAGCAAGCCTACAAGACATAAGAAAATGTAAGTCATACACCTGAAACTCCTGAAATGATTGCATTTCAAGTAAAGAAACAACTCCAGGAAGCAATAAAAGAATGCAGATTTGACATAATCTCCCAGGTAAAAGAAATAATAAATGTAATGAAAGAAATGCTGAACACATATAAAGAAAACATAGTCAAAAGATTAGAGGAACACAGCAAAAAGATGGAAACCTTGAATGAACAATACAAGAAACAAACAGAATGCATGTGTCTTAGTTACTTTTTACTAGTTGCTGAGACAAAATACCTGATGCCCAAAGTTGGAAAAGGAAAGGTTTATTTTTTACAGTTTTTGGAGGTTTTAGTCTACACTCAGTTGGCTACAAGGTAGGGTGGCATGGCGAGGTGCAGTTTATGGCAGCTGCAAACAACAAGGTGGAAACCGGCAAAAGAGAGAGACACACCTTTTTTCTGCTATTACATCACATCCTGGCTCCACCCCCTGGGAGGGTGTAGCACTGACATCACCAATCCAAGCACTGGACAATGAACCAATCACAAATGCACAATGCAAATACAAGAGGCCTGGAGGCCACTGATGTAAATCATGACAGCATGAAACAGATTCAAAGAGATTTCTAGGAAATCAAAAATTCCATTGAAAGTTGGCAAAATTGCTTCAATGAAAGTGAAGATAGACTTTCAGACCTCAAAGACAAGATTGCAACTAGTGAACAGGAAAGGAAAGATCTTTTAAAAATAACAAGGAATTAGGAAATAACAATTCAACAGCTGCAAAATGATGCAAAGAAAAACAACATAATATTGAAAAGTTTAAATGAAAAAGAAGGTGACTATATGAATGATATCAAAAGACTATTTACAGAATAGCCAAATATTTCCCATACATGATAATGGAAACTGACATACAGATAAGTGAAGCATATAGAACTCCAAATAGCCAGAACCAAAATAAATCTACACCAGATATACAATAATTAGCATTTTAAAACTTCAACATAACAACAGATTATGAAAAGCTGTTAGAGAAAAAAGACATATTGCTTATAAATTAAAACAATCACAATCACAGAAGACTTCTCAACACAAACAATGAAGTCAAGAAGATGATGGAGTCAAGTATTTCAGATCCTAAAGGAAAATGACTTCCAACCCAGACTGATGTATCCTGAAAAACTGTCCTTCAAAACAGATGGAGAAATAAGATATATCCATGACAAAGAAGAGCTGAAGAACTTCGTGATCACCAAACCAACCCTGCAAGGAATACTGAAAGACATTCTAGATAGACACATGAAAAAAGAAACACTAAGCAAGGTAAACAATTAAACAGAAGAGAAAGGTAAAGAACAAGCAGATAACATGAAAAAATATCTTTTTTGGTTGGGCCTTCTCTGTTTTTCATATTAGAGTAATATTTGCTTCCAGGAATGAGTTAGGGAGAATTGCTTCCCTTTCAATTTCATTGATAACATGAAAAAATAAACCAATATATGTCAGTTATAACCATTAATGTAAATGCATCAATTCACCAATTAAAAGCAACAGACTGGCAGAATGGGTCAAGAAACAACATCCAACCATATGCTGTATAAGGAAAATCCATCTAACCAAAAAGGAAACTCACAGACTAAAAGCCAAAGGATTTAAAACAATACTTAATGTAACAGGAACTCCCCCCCAAAAAAAAACCAGGGGTAGCTATTCTGTTTTCAGACAATGTAAACTTCAAACCAAGAATGATTCAAAGAGATAAACAAGGTCACTGCATACTAGTTAGGGGAAAACTTCAAGAGGAAGAGATAACAATCTTAAATATATATGCACCAAATTCCAGAGCACCCAGCTATACAAAGCAAATTAACAGAAATAAAAAGTCAAATAAACAATAACACAGTTACAACAGGAAACCTTTGCACCCACTGACACAAAAGACAGATCAAATAGACAGAAAATCAGCAAAGAAATAACAGAACTGAATAACACCTATGAACAAATGGGCTTTGTGGACGTGTACAGAATGTTCCACCCAACAACATCAGAGTATACATTCTTGTGAGAAGCACGTGGGGCATTCTCTAACATAGACCATATACTAGCCCACAGAACTGCTTAAGTAAATGCAAAAGAATTGAAATTATCCTGTGCATGTTATTGGATCATAGTGTTATGAAACTAGAAATTAATGAAAAAAGAAAGCACAAAAACTCCACAAACACATGAAAATTAAATGATATACTCCTGAGCAATCAGTGGATCACAGAGAAAATTAAAGAAGAAATTAAACAAAATCTACAAGTAAATGATAATATAATTACAACTTACTGGAACCTGTGGGATGGAATCAAAGCAGTCCTCAAAGGCAAATTTATTGGTATGAATTCCCACATAAGGAAAACAGAACAAACATCAAATAAACAACTTGTTGCTAAACTTCACACATCTAGAAAAAGAAGAGCAAGGAAAGCCCAAAGCCAAAAGAAGGAGGAAATTATAAAGATCAGAGTGGAAATCAATGCAATAGAGACTAAGAAAACAATACAAAGTATCAATGAACCAAGGAGTTAGTTCTTTGAAAGAATAAATAAAATTGATAAGTCCCTATCCAACCTTATTTTAAAAAGGAAATAAAGAACTCAAATTCATGCAATAAGGAATGAAAAGGGTGAAATCACTACAGACCCTGTGGAAATACAGAAGATCATCAATACCTACTTCAAAAACCTCTCCTCTCATAAGTTTGACAGCACAGAAGAAATGGACAGATTCCTAGAAACATATGAACCATCAAAGCTGGATCAAGAAGATGTAAACCTGTTGAATAACCCAATATCAGTTAGTGAAGTAGATAAGGTAATTAAAACCATACAAACAAAGAAAAACTCAGGTCCTGATGGATTCACTGCAGAATTCTACAAGAAATTCAAAGAAGACTTAATATCAGTACTCCTCTAACTATTCAATGAAATTGAAAGGGAAGCAATTCTCCCTAACTCATTCCTGGAAGCAAATATTACTCTCATATGAAAAACAGAGAAGGCCCAACCAAAAAAGAAAACTAAAGGCCAATCATGCTACTAAACATAGATGCAAAAATTCTCAATAAAATACTGACAAACAGAATTCATCAAATCATCAAAAAGATTATACACCATGGCCAACTGGGATTCATCTCAGGAATGCAGGGATGGTTCAAAATACGTGAATAAATAAATGTAATCCACTATAACAATAGAGCCAAAAATAAGAATCACATGATAATTTCTATAGATGAAGAAAAAGCTTTTGATAAGGTCCAACACTCATTCATGATAAGAATCCTACAGAAAATTGGAATAGGCGGTCTTTACCTCAATATGATAAAAGCCATCTATGACAAACCAACAGCCAGCATAATATTAAATGACCAAAAACTGAAAGCCTTCTCCCTAAAATCAGGAACAAGACAGATGTCCACTATCACCACTCCTATTCAATATAGTGCTGGAAATTCTAGCCAGAGCAATTAGACAAAAGCGAGAAATAAAAGTAGTAAGGATAGGAAAAGATGTTAAATTATCATTATTTACAGATGATGGTACTCTGCATAGAAAACCCCAAAACAGCATTGAAAGACTCCTAGGTATAATAACTAAATTCAGTAGTGTAGCTGGATAAAAAATCAGCACTCAAAAATTAGTAGCATTCCTATACACAAACAGGCTCACTGAGTGAGAAATAAGAGAAGCTACACCCTTTACAATAGCACCCTCAAAAACGAAATGCTTAAGAATCAATCTAACAAAAGAAGCAAAAGATCTATTTTAGAGAAAATTACAGTACCTTGAAAAAAAAGAAATTGAAGAGGATCTCAAAAAATGTAAAGACATTCCTTGATCATGGATAGAAAAAGCAAATATTGTGAAAATGGCCATTCTCTCAAAATTGTTAAACAGATTTAATGCAATCCCAATCAAAATACCATTAGTATACCTTACAGATGTAGAGAAATCATTGTTAAAATTCATCTGGAACCAGATGAATAGCAAAGTTAATTCTTGGAAAGAAAGACAAGGCAGGAGGCATCACAATACCTGACTTCAAATTATACTATAAAGCTACTGTAATAAAACCAGCATGGTATTGGAATAAAAACAGACCTGAAGATATATGGAATAGATTAGAAGATACAACTACAACTACAAACACACTCAGCCACCTTATCTTTGACAAATGGGGCTAAACTTGTTCACTGGAAGAAAGATAGTCTCTTTAAAAAGTGGTGCTGAAAAAACTAGCTCTTTATATGTCAAAAACCAAAACTAAACCTATGCTTAGCACACTGTACCCAACTAAAGTCAAGATGGATCAAAGATCTAAATATTAAAACAGAAACACTAAATCTTCTGGAAGAAAAAGTAGGTAGAACTCTTGAAGCCATAGGGGTAGGCAGAGAGTTCATAAACAAAAATCAAACCACACAAGAAATAATTCCCAGAATCAATAACTGGTATCTCATTTTTTTATTTAAAGAGAAAAACAAGACAAAACAGAACAAAAGGTAGATGTGATACACAATTTCAAAGAAAAATATTAATATTAAGAAATTACTAGTTGCTAAGTTATGTACTGTCCTCTTAGAACTAGTTGTTCAAGTTACAAAATCAAAGCATAAAAAGTGGACAGACACTCAAACATTGACGGTGCAAAGCATTCTGTTCAATGATCTAATAAAACTTAGTAATGTGTTCATCTATCTTACACATTTAAATATGCATGCAGTTATATCCTTTAGAGTACTTTACTTCCCTTTCATTTTTTTCTTTTCTTTTTTTTTCAGTACCAATGATTGAACTCACGACCAGATGCTTGCAAGAACTTATGCCTCTGAGCTAAATCCCCTGCCCCTGCCCTTTCATTTTTACAATATCTATTATATAATTTGGATCTTATTACTCTTCCAGTTTTTATTATTTTTTCACTAGAGAGACAATGTGGTATTTACAAATGTGAGTCTTATATATTTCACTTACAAGGATAGTCTCAGGTTGCCTCCATTTACCTATAATGACCTCAAGATCATCCTTTTTATAGCCAAGTAATAGCCCATTGCATAAAAATACCACATATTTTTTATCCATTCTGCAGTTGATGGGCATTTTGGTTGTTTCCAAGATTTAGCTATTACAAATTATTCTGCTATAAACATGAAAGCACACACATCATGGTAGCATGATCTTTTCAAATTTTGGGGGAAAACACCCAGGAAGGGAATAGCTGGGTTGAATGGAACTTTCAATACTAGTTGGTTGAGGAATCTCTGTAGTGATTTCCATAGTGGATGCAGCAGTCTACACTCCCACCAACAGTGGAGAAGCATTCGTTTTCCCCATAAGCCTTGCCAACATTTATTCTCAGTTGATTTCTTGATGGCAGCCATTCTTTCTGCAGGGATATATCTCAATACTGTTTTAATTTGCGTTTCTCGAATGACCAGTGATGGTGAACATTTCTTCATGTATTTATTTGCCATTCATATATCTTCATCTGAGAAATATGTGTTCATCTCAGATGCCCATATTTGGAGAGGGTTTTTGAATTTGGGGGGCTTGATGTTTTTGAATTCTTTATATGTTCTTGATGTAAGTCCTTTGTCTGAGGGATTGTTAGCTAAAATTCTTTCCCATTCTGTGGGTTTTCTTTTCATTTTGTTGGTGACTTCTTTTGATGTGCAAAAAATTTTAATACGATGAGATCCCAGTTGCTGATTCTTTGAAGTGTTTCCCATGAAGTTTGCATTTTGTTCATGAATTATCTTCCAACCCCTATATCTCCAAGTTTTCTGCCTATCTTGTCTTCCAATAGATTTAGTGTTTCTGTTTTAATATTTAGATCCTTCATTCATTTTGACTTTAGTTTATTTTATGGTGATAGGCATGGGTCTAGTTCCAGTCTTTGGCAGATGGAAAGCCAATTTTTCCAACACCATTTATTAAAGAGGCTATCCTTTTTCTGGTGAACATATCTAGCCCCTTTGTCAAATATCAGGTGGCTGAGTGTCTTTGTAGTTGTGTTTTCATCTTCTAATCAGTTCCATTCATCCTAAAGTCTATTTCTTTGCCAGTACCATTCTGATTTAATCACTGCAGCTTTGTAATATAATTTCAAGTCAAGAATTGAGATGTCTTCTGTTTTGCCTTTGTTGACCAAAATTGCCTTTGCTATTCTAGGTTTCTTCTGTTTCCAAATGAATTTCAGGAGTGTTTTCTGAAACATTACCTATAATGGCCTCAAGATCATCCTTTTTATAGCCAAGTAATAGCCCATTGCATAAAAATACCACATATTTTTTATCCATTCTGCAGTTGATGGGCATTTTGGTTGTTTCCAAGATTTAGCTATTACAAATTATTCTGGTATAGTGTTTTCTGTGAGGTGTGTTAATGGTATTTTGATTGTGATTACATTAAGTATGTATAACAGTTTTGGGAGTATGATCATTTTCACAATGTTGGCTCTTCCTAACCAAGTGCAAGGAATATCTTTCCATTTTCTAAGATCCTCTTTAGTCTCCTTTTGTAGACCAGTATAATTTTCAGCATATAGATCTTTTACATGCTTGGTTAGGTTGATTTCTAGATATTTCATTTTTTTAGATGCTATTGTGAAAGGCGTTATTTCCATAATTTCTCTCTTAGTGAGTTTTTTGTTTGTGTGTAGGAATGCTACTGGTTTTTGAGTGGAGACTTTGTATCCAGCTATGCTGCTGAATTTGTTTATTACCTCTAATAGTCTTTTAAAGGAGTTTTTTGGGTCGTCCAAGTAGACGACCCAATTTGCAAATTGCAGATATCATCTGCAAATAATGATAATTTAAATTCTTCCTTTCTTATCTTTATTCCTTTTATTTCTCTCTCTTGTCTGATTGCTCTGGATAGTTTTTCCAAAACTATATTGAATAGGAATGGTAATAAAGCACATCCTTGTCCTATTCCTGATTTTAGAGTGAAGGCTTCAGTTTTTGTCCATTTAGTGTAATGTTGGCTGGTGGTTTTTCATAGATGGCTTTTATGAGATTGAGGTAGGTACCATCTATTATGACATTCTTTAGGGTTTTTATCATGAATAAGTGTTGGAATTTATCAAAAACTTTTGCTGCAACTATTGAGATGATCATGTGATTTTTGTTTTTGTCTCTGTTGATGTGGTATGTTACATTTACTGATTTGCATATGTTAAACCATCCCTGCATTCCTGGAATAAATCCCAGTTGTTTGTGGTGTGTAATCTTCTTGATAATTTGCTGCATTTTATTTGTCAGTAGTTTATTGGAAATCTTTGCATCAATGTTCATTAGTGAGATTGGCCTATAGTTCATTTTTAGTTGGGTCTTTCTCTGGTTTTTGTATCATAGTGATCCTTGCCTCTAGGATTGAGTTAGGGAAGACTGCTTCTCTTTCAATTTCATTAAAGAGTTAAAGGAGTATTGACATCAACCCTTCAAATTTCTTGTACAATTCAGCCATGAATCCATCAGGGGCCAGGCTTTTTTGTTGCTTTTGGTATGTTTTTAATCATATTTTCAATTTCAATAGCCTCTATTGGGTTATTCAAAATTGTTATATCTTCTTGATTGAGTTTTTTTTTATTTAAAAGAGAATAAAACAAAAGGGGGCAGTACAGAGCAGATCAGAACAGGACAACATAGGCAACACAGTACTTTACATTAAGTCAACTGGACATCAACAGTATCTAACACCATATCTCTTACTCTGCTATAGTTGAGCATAGTTTCAATTACAATAATATCAAACATAACACAATAGTATAAAG
>PVJX010013040.1:0-48562 GCA_004027295.1 Dolichotis patagonum | reverse complement strand
TATATGCTTCACTTATCCAGATGTCTGTTTCTCTTCTCATGTTTGGGAAGTTTTCAGCTATTACTTCTGTAAATATCCTCTTGATATCATTTGGGCTGTCCCCTTCTTTTTCTTTTATCCCTATTAACCTTATGTTATTTTTCTTTGCATCATCTTGCAGGTGTTGAATTTTTATTTCCTGATTCTTTGTTATTTTTAAAAGATCTTGTCTTTCCTGCTCACTGGCTGCAATATTATCTTCAAGGTTTGAAATTCTATCTTCACTCTCATTGAGGTGGTTTTTACAGCTTTCAATAGAATTTTTCATTTCCTGTATATCTCTTTGAATCTGCTTTATGCATTCTGTTTGTTTCTTATTTTGTTCTTTGAGGGATTCTATCTGTTTGCTTTGTTCCTCTAATTTTTTAGCTGTGTTTTCACTAGATGTGTTCACTATTTCTTTCACTGTTTTTATCAATTCTTCTTTTACCTGGGCAAGTATTTCTGGTTTGAATTTCTCCATAGCTTTCCTTATTTGCATATTTATTTCATTTGATATCATTTCAGACATTTCAGGTTTATGGCTTCTTTTTTCTTCTATGTACACAGCTTCTAAGCTTTCTTGGGAGGGCTAGGGCTTTGAGCCTGCCTTTTGGTCTTTCCTTTTGTCATTTTTCTATATTTCCTTACTTTGAGCGGTGTTCCAAAGCTTTCCCTGCATGTGTGGCAAATTACCTGTTACACCCTCAGTTCCTGGATGGGCAGTGTTTCCCCCCAGGCTCTTGGCTTCCTCACAGGGTCCTAACTCCCCTCTGTGGGCTCCTGGCTCCCTAAGTTGTAAGGCGAATGCTGGCTGTGGCCACCCCGGAGCCTGTGGAATCTCAGGCAGGCCAGGCCACCGTGCTTTGTCCCAGGCAGGTCTCCAGGAGGTTCCCTGCAAGTGAAGGGTGGGCCTACAGGTCCCAAAGAGTCAGGCCAGAATGTTGGTTTCTGAAAAGTTCCCAGTCCCAAACAGACCTGGCCAAGATGCCAGTTTCCACAATATTCCCAATCCAAACAGCCCGGGCACTCTGCGGGTCCGAGAGGTTCGGGTCCCAAAGAGACAGGCCGCAATGCTGCTTTCTGGGAGACTTCCTGGGGGTGAAGGGCGGGGCTATGGGCCCAAATGAAATATATTTTAAGCAGCCATTAAAGTACTATCTTAGTTGAGGATGAGGTGTCTGTGCCTAACAAATTGGAGAAGAGTGTACAAGGACAGCCTCTTACACACATATTCACACTTCAAGGTGTTTATCCGAGAATTTAAGAGTTCACTAAATAGACCCAAATAAGTGCCAAATGGTCTCAATCCAAAGATGAAATCAAAATAAAATATTTTTAAGTATAACTCTCAAAGAATTTAAACACTTTGAAGTCTAACGCTCAGAAAGATCACTTTGAAGTCTAACACTCAGAAAGATCACTCTAAATACATTTTAATGGGATGTGAGTCACCAGGTACAAGGTGGTGCAAAGGAAAAAGTTACACTAAAGGCAAGGATGGGATGTTGAGGATTTTTTTTAAAGTGTTCTTATTTTGCTATTATATTCTTAGTCTTTCCACTAGAATGTCACTCTTGGGTTAACACCAAGTTAAAGAATGAGGCCAAATGTCTGGGTTCACTGGAAGATTTTAAAATGTAAGTAATTGTTTTCAAGACTTTTAAAATGTAACTAATTGTTTTCAAGTCATAATACTGCAAGGGATTTGATCTAGATAGTAGCTATGAAGTCATCCAGGCCACAGTCTTTAACCACAGGGCAATGTACAGGCTTAAGTGAATTGTCCATATGCATGCTAGAATGAATTCTTGGGTTGCAAATGCTGACTCTGTTCAAGGTTTTCCTGCATGATATACAGTCCATGTGGATTACTCCCTGGAAAGTAAAACCATTCTATTCTCATACTAGGCCAGATATATAGTCACAAGAACCAGCACCATGATTTCTATAAGGCACCCTGTAAATTTCTACTGATCAGATATGAATAAAGACTACCTTTCCAGGAAAACGGACAAATGCAAGTATTCTGAAAACTCAAAGAAAGAAAAATGATGTGTTAAGTGGCATTAAGTAGCAAAAGATGAAAAGAAAGTAGCTAAATGTCTTAGTTCATTTCAAGGACATTATAGCAGTTGCACATCTGAAACATCTCCTTTTCTTTTCTGTCGAGGCTGTTACTCAAATAAGGCAAAGCTGGTTAAATGTACTTCAAATGTGCTTTAGATTCTCACAGAACAATGTGAAGAAACTTCCCAGAAACAACTACTAGCATCAGACTCCTTCAGAACCTTCATCATCTGGGTATAAAAATGTCTGCTGTGATCCTCCCACATCATAAAGTATCCCTCTACTCTAAGAGGAGGGCCTGTAGCCCAGAAAATCACAGGATAAATAATTTATATGCAATGATAATTTGTGTAAGCATGTATGAGCAGAGATCTATCATGAATATGAGCCAAAACTGCCCACCTCTAAATGCTAGAGTGTCTAAAGACACCTGTGCAAGTCCACTCATCTCAGAGCATGATTTAACTCAGCCTCCTAACACTAAATCCCATGCATGGATGGACAGCAGCCAAATATATTGCATTTCTAGAGTCTTTCTTGCACTTCATAACCATCATTCCTATTGCTGATTTGATGTCTTAAATGTTATATTTTTTCTTCCTAAACTCATATTCCTAATATTAGTACCTCAAAATGTAAAACTGTTTGAATGTAGACTCTTTGTACAAGTAATTGAATTAAAATGAGGTTATTAATGTGGGATTCTAACATAATGATTGATGTACTTATAAGAAGAAACTATAGGGAAGGTTATGTAAAGAAATGTGGTGATGCAAAGTGACCTACAAGCCAAAGAAAGAGGCCTGGAATAGAACTTTCTCTCTAAGTCAATATAGAGGACTGATTCCATTAACACTGATGCGGGACATCTGGCCTCCAGAATGTGAAACATGTTTAAGTCACCTGTCTAATGACATTTTGTTACAACAACTCTAAAAAACTAATATAGCATTCCTGTTTTAGCCTCTAGTAAATGCCTCATATGTGATATGTCCAAACCTGCAACTTATATTCCACTGATTTCAGCCTGATGTTCTCCAGCACAGCGCACCTAGGTAAATGGCAAATCCAGCCTGAAGGGCTCCTCTGCCCCAAACAATGACAGCATTCTTGAATTGCATCTTTCTTTGATATCACTTAAATAATTCATCTCTAAATTAATTTAGTAATTCAAATTAATTCAGCACATTTAAACTTATCTAAAACTGGACTACTTCTCACTCATATCCACTTCTGTGACCCAGATCCATCTGTCACCTTCCCATTAGTATAAGAGAATACCTGAAACAATTAACTTATGAAGAGTAAAAGATTCTGGTTTGTAGTTCTGAAGGTGTGAAGTTCTGGAGAATTATATTTAAAAATATCTTATTTTGATTTCATCCTCAAACTATTACTTGAGACCAGAGCTACAAAGCAGTTCAAGGTTGGTTGGCCTCATTACGTGATGATGAGAGTATATGGCAGAGCAAATCTCTCATCTCATGGAGAGAGGGAGAGAGAGTGCGTGCAAGAGAGAACTTGCAGGATCTCACAATTCCTTTCAAGCATGTTCATAAAAATTTAACAGTCTCCTGCTAGGCCTCATGTCCTATAGGTTCTTCCACTTCATAATAGCATAACCCTATGGTGGTGTTGTGTACTCTTACAAACAAACCTTTTCTGAACATGCGAATTCAAACTATAGTATCTTTTATCTGGATTATTATAGCATATGCCTGATTTGTGTCTTTCCGTCTACTCTTGACCTCATAAAATCCAGATGTCTGCATTACAGCAAGGGTTGTCTTCATGGAAGATGCATGAGATCAGGCAAAGCCTATGCTCAAGTCCCCATGGAAATTATTCAGTCTGTATTTATTGAAGATACATGGGCTCTACTTGAGTTGGCATCCTAACCTCTCAGACCTCTTCTCACATCTCTCTCTATTTCATTCCCTCTGTTCCAGTAAGTTTTACCTCCTTACTATTCCTCACATAAGCCAAGCATGCTTTGCCTCTATGTCTCTTGAATTTACTGATCTTTTTTTTAGAAGAATTATCTTTCTTCCGATGGCCACTGGTATTACCCTTCCTTATATTTCTGAAGATGGTGATCCTAGAAGACTTTATGGATATCCTGTCTAAAACAGTCACATACCACATAATATTTATGTCATTGATGTGATGCATACATGTTGGTCCCATGCAGTTATATTGCTTAGTGATACTGTAGTCATCTTGGTTCATGTATGGATACTATATGATGTTTGCACAGCAACATTGCTAAAGAACATATTTCTCAAGACATTTCTCTGTCATTAAATGACACATGAGTTTAGTTCCCTGTGTGGTAAATGGAGTAAGTGCCCCTAATGAGTCTTTAGGATCATTCCAACATGACTTTAAAAATTACATGCAGAGAAGTATGTAGAATTAAATATCAATATTCTTATGGGTCCAAGAAAAGGAAGGCACAACATGCAACTCCGGGACATTTGGAAGGAACTCGCAGGGAGTGGTTTCAACCATGCAGGTGAGTAGCTGAGAGAAAGATAGAAGCAGGGGCAGAGAGACAGTCAAAAGAGGGAAATCAAAGACTTGGGAACAAGGGCTTTTAGTGGATGAGAGTGGACTATCTAAGCAAAAATCACAAGAGAATTGTATTGAGGTGGGTGTATGCGGTTCAGTCTCATCCAGGGGAACTTTAGCCAGGGACAGCCTTTTTACCTAGTACCTGGGAAAGGCGTTCAGTCTTTCTGCAGATATGCTGAGGCATAGGAAGAGGTTTTAAAATTTATAATACATCCTCTTACATGTTTGATTACTCATTATCATGTTTCTCTAAAAAGGCAACATGGAAGAGCAGGCACTGTGTATTACATTCATTTCTCTATGATCCGACTAGTTCTTAGAATAGTACATGGCATTACTTTGTGAAATATGTTCATGTTAGTGAAATATTTGCAAAGAGAAATAAAGAAGATAGGGATGGAAAGAAAGAATTCATGTGGGACAGCTATTTTCATAAAGAACATGGAACTCTCTTGGAAAGGAAAAGTCTCTCTGAGATTAAGGGAGCAAGTAAACCCTCAGTCATTAGGAGACATAATATTCTCATTACAGCATGGTAACTATGTCTACACTGTCACCCTGCTATGTTGACACTGAATTCAGATCAAAACCCTTTAAGAAATCAATGAACTATAGGTAAAAGCTGAAATCTTTTTCATTAAAATTGTGTATTTATGTTGTAGGACTTATACACATTGCTCTGACACCAAGAGAGATGAGCATTTTTTACACGATAGCACACTATACCGAGTGGAGGTTATCATGCTCAGATGCTGTAGGCCTCTGGAGACCACAAATCTCAGCAGAGCAGCAACAGCAAGAAGAAAAACTTCAGTGATAGGCTGAGGAACACTGTACTCAATAGAAGCAGAATTTTTTCTTAAAAACAAGTGACTTAGCTCCCAAAGATTGATAGAAATACTTGAAAGGGCAATATTTTAGTGAGTTATAATACTCTATTGATCTATGTATATACCTGCAAAATTGAATTTTCTGTTACTGTGACTTCATTGCACTCTGAAGCTTGGAGATTCCAGATATATATATATATATATATATATATATATATATATATATATATAGTCTTTTTAAGGTATTTGCAATCGAAATCGGCCAACAATCAAACATGACAGATTTTCCTAACAACTACGGATTTTTAGAAAGATTACTCAGCATGGTCTGTCCACTGATGATGCCCTCAAACCCTCTGAAGTTTTTGAGGCTATTTATCTCTGAACTAAGTGGCTCTTTTGAATACCTATGTCTTCTGTTAACATGAGACAAAGAGATTTTAAAATTAAAATTATTAGTTATCACTTTTCATTGCAATCAAAACACTTGCTTCTAGAAATTTTCCCTTTTATATGTTATTTTCACTGTACTATGAAAAACCAAACTCTAAGCTATAATTCATGTTACTTCAACAAATACATGGAGGTCAAACAATTTTCCAGAAAATGTAGACAATCACTGCATATTGGTTAAGGAAACAATCAATCATGTATGCATCAAATATTAATGCATCCAAATTCATAAAAAACAAACAAAAAACTGAACATAAAATATCAAATAAATAACAACACAATTATAGTAGAAATCTTCATTCCCTACTGTTGCAACTATACTAAGCAAGAAATTAAAGAAACATGAGTTTATCCAAACTTTCAAACAAATGGACTTAATAGATGTCTACAGAATGTTCCACTGAACAGTAACAGAATACATATTTTTCTTAGCAGCACTGGGACTCTCTCCAAAATAAACCATATGCTAGCTCATAAATCTGTTTAAGTAAGTTTAAAGAATTAAAATTATCTCATGTATATCATCAGATCATAGTGCAGTAGGAATCAGTGGCAGAAGAAATGATATATATTAATCAAATGCATGAAAATCAAACAATACTATCTAAAATAATCAATGAATGGGTCACAGAAGAAATCAAGGAAGAAAGCAGAAGTTCTCAGGATGAAATGACAATTCCAGTGCAATAAATGAGAGCCTATGGGACACAGGAAACAGGCCTAAAAGGAAATATCCTTTTTTCTCTTGTGAATGGCTACAACAGCAAAACAGAATGAGCACAAACAAATACCTTAATGATGTACTTACAGGTCTAAAAAAAGTCAAGAAAAATCCAAAATCAAAGGTAGTACAAGGGAAAAAATTATAAAATTTCAGATCAAAAGTTACTAAAATTGAAAATGAAACAAGAATGTAAAGAATCAATGAACCAAAAAGGGAAGTTTTTTGAAGAAATAAAAAAAAAATTACACACTCAATCTTAACAATCTTAACAAAAAAGGATAGAAAGCATCTAAATCAATGCAATAAAAAATGAAGAAAGTAAAATTATGTTAGACACTGCTGTAATCTAGAATATTATTAGTAACTACTTTACAATCTATATACTAATAATTCAGAGAATTCAGAAGAAATTATGAATCCCTACCTATATAGGAATTGCCAATGAACCAAGAAAATATCCTGAAAAATCTAGTAACAGGCAATATGATTGAAGAAGTAGAAAAAAAAAAAACTACCAAGAAAAACCCTGGTACTGACAGATTCACTGACAAATTATACAAAAACTTTGAAGAAGATCCAATACAAATACTTCTCAAACTCTAACAAAATTGAGATAGAACTAGTACTCCTAAAGTTATTCCTGCAAAAACCAGAAAAACATCTAATAAAAAAGAGAACTACAGGGAAATCTCTTAATGAATATGGATGCAAAATTCCCCAACAAGATACTGGCAAACAGAATGCAACAAATTATCAAAAATATCATACATCAACCAGGTAAGCATCATCCAAAGTATGCAAGATTAGTGCAAAATATGCAAATCAATAATTGTATTGCATCACAAAATAGAAACAATTACAATAATCACACAACCATCTTAATTGATGTAGGAAAAGCTTTTGAAAAATTCAAAATCTATTCATCATAAAACCCCAGAGAATTGGTATTGAAGGACTTTATCTCAGTCTGATAAAAGCCTTTATGACAACACTACTCCCAACAATCTATTAAATCAAGAAAAGGTGAAAACATGCCTTCTGAAAGCAGGAACAAGAGCAGATTCACTACCACTGTTCCTGCTCATATAGCTCTCAAAACACTAGACAGAAAAATCAAGCAAGAGAAAAATATAATAAGTATAGGAAAATATTATAGCAAATTTTCATTATTTTCAGATGATATAACTACATGGAAGAACCAAAAATTTCCACCAAAAAACTCATTGAATTAATAATCATATTTAGCAATGGTGTAGGATGTAAAATTAATGCAAAATAATTAATAGTGCTCCAATGATGAAATCACTGAGAAAGAAATTAGGAAGACAATTCACATTAGCATTAACAGAAGTTAGACACCCAGGATTTATGTTCAGCAAGGAAATAAAAGATTACTGCAATGAAAACTACATTACTCTGAAAAAGTGCACTGAAGAGAACATCAGAAAATGGAAAGTTATCTCCTGTTCCTTCATCCAGAACCAATATGGTGAAAGTAACCACGCTTCCATAATTGTTGCACAAATTTAATTCAATCCCAATCAAAATGTCAATAGCATTCCTCACAGAAGTGGAAAGAAAATCCTGAAATTCATATGGCTCCAGAAGAGACCCAGAGTGGCAAAACATTGCTGGGTAACAAAGGCAGGAGAAATGAAAATCCCTGACTTCGGTTATACTAGGAAGCCACAGTGATGAAAACAGCATGGTATTAGCATACAAAACAAACAAACAAAGACATGTAGAACAATGAAATAAAATAGAGGATACAGAAACAACTCCAGGTACATTTAGCTACTTGATATTTGACAAAGGTGCCAAAAACATACGCTGGAGGAAACATAGTCTTCTTATCAAATAATTCTGAGAAAACTGAATATCAACATTCAGAAGCTTTAACACAGACTTATATGTCTTTCCAAATACTAAACTAAAATCAAAATGGATATAAATATTAAAACAAAAATGTTTAATTTGCTAAAAGATAAAATACATAAAATTCTTGAAGACATAGGTATAGATAGATAACAACACTCTGAAAAGAACCACAGTTTGCACAGGAAATTATAACAAGAATCAACAAATGGGATAAAATAAAATTAAAAAGTTTCTGTATAGCAGAAGAAATAACCAACAAAGTAAAAAGACAACCCACAAAGTGTTTAAAAAATTTTTTGTCAGCTACATTTCAAACAGAGAACTAATATCTAGAATATACAAGAACACAAAAGAGACATTTCAAAATAAAAAACTCAAAAAATAGGCAATTAAAATGAATAGTCACTGCTTAGAAGAAGTACAAATGTTCAATAAATACAGGAAAAAATGTTAAACATTTCTGACCATTAAAGAAATACAAATTTAGAAAAAGGAGAGATTCCATCTTACTTGAAAAAGAGTGCTATAATCAAGAAGTCAAATAACAACAAATGTTGGTGAGTCTCCAGAGAAAAAGGAGCCCTTCTACACTGGTGGCAGGAATGTAAACAAGTAACAGCATTATGTAAATCAATATGTAGATTCTTCAAAACACTAAAACTAGAGATTCCATTTGATTCAACTATTCCTATTCTAGCTATCTTCCCAAAAGAGTTAGCCATCATATTACAGTAACACGTGCATATCTGTATTTACAGCAGCACAAGTTTTAATAGCTAAATCTTGGAAGCATCCTGTGTGTCCATCAGTAGAAGACAAGATAAAGAAAATGTGATACTTATACACAAGGAAGTACTACTCTGCATAAATAAGGATAAATTTGAGTCATCTGCAGGAAAATCAATGCACAGGGAGTTTGGAAGGAGAAAGCATGACAAAAAAATTATGATGTCTATCAAATGTCATTATGTACTGCAAACCTGTAATAATATAAATAAAATTTAAAAGAAAAAGAAAGTTGAGGTAAGGAAGGAAATGAAAGCGCCAACATTTTATTATCAAATTTATGTGAGTAAAAACCATATACTGTTACCAAGAGCACTGACTGCTTCAAGGGTAAACTTGCTTGACTCTCAGTATCCTGACTAGCTTGGTGTCAAAATTAAAGAAAAATATGCAGTGCAGAGCAAAGAAAAGCAAACCTGTGCTGTCTGCTCAGGTCAAGTCCATTGCCAGGAGCTGGGTAGCTCAAGAGGGTGAACACATGAAGATAACTCAAAATCCTACTAGCTTTGTAAAAATAAAAGGCAAAAAATTTGGGTAGACTAAAACCCTACCATCTGGGGGAAAAAAGTCTCAGCATAATTTGAAGAAAGCCCTGGCTCCTCCTCCTGCCTCCACAGCTCCAAATTTGCTAATTGTGGAGGACTGGAGTGACCCTGAGACTGAAGCCAGGAGGGAGCAGGAATGTGAACCGAAGCAAGATGAATGGTCTACTAAAAAGACGTCTTTGCTACTGAACCCAGAGTACTTTTGGCACTAAGCCAGAAACTAAATATAGCTTCCTAAAATCCAGAAGCCATCTATTCTTTACCTATCTGTCTATATAAATGAAAGTTTCCTTTTTTAAAAGGGCACCCCAAAGGCAGCCTTTGGGAGCCAGTGAACTGTTCTCCACAGGCAGTGGCTGCAGCTCTGAGTCCAAGAGCATCAGTGTCCCAAATTAATGAAGAATGCAGTGGAAATAGAAAAAAATCTTCACTTGCAAATTTTTTGTCGCAAGAATGTATCTCTCGAAGGAGCTACAGATACCTTCTATGCTTAGAGGAGATGGTCCTTTGCTCAACAAATCTTTTCAAAATGAAAGAAGCTGCCAAAGCACAGGGATGGACATCTGATCAACCTTGGGAATCAATCTCCTTTCACAGCAAACTGAACTTTGAGACTGAGCTCTGTCACTCATGCTCTAATTGGCTGTGGACAACTCACTTCATAAAGCTCCAATCTTCTTATTTCCACAGTACAAAGGATGGAGTCAGGCCAGGAATTTAGCTCAGAGGGCTGGGGATTTAGCTCAGTGGCATAAGTGCCTGCAGGGAAAGCACAAGGTTGTGAGTTTGATCCCCAGTACTAAGAAAAAAAAAAAAAAGAATAAAGTAGAGTCTACTTAAACTCCACTTTCTTGCATTTTAAAATTCTCAGTGCTGTACACATTTTATTATCTACCCTTTGAATTTATACCATAAGGAGTTTACAATTTCATGGTTCTTCATAAGTAGATGAAGATTCATAAGTAGATTCTTCAAATTGCCCATATAAAGAAACTTTGATACTCCAAAGTTTTAAGTTATTTTTTCATCTAAAGTTTCTTCTTTTAGCAATTTGAGATCATGTGGTGACAGTTCTCATTCAACATAGTCATCTTAGTTGGCTTATGGATATTTGAGCTAAATCCTAGATAGAAAAATGTGAAGGGTATGACATCAGAAGTCTCCTACTTGGTGATGAATTAGAATACATCATTCTTAAAACAAAGGTCAAGGAAGTTTCTCTTTTCCAACATATAAGTAATCAGCTTCTATAAGCAAAAGCAGCCAGAAAAATTTTGGCTGTATCATGTTGTCCAGTGGATGTTTCTATTAAACCTGCATTAAGTATACCCATTTTCCTGGCATCTAAAAACCATCGGCGTATTGAATAAACATATACAAAGCACCATGAGAACCTCAAGACACATGAATTGCAGGTGTTCCAAAGGAAGGTGGAGTCCACAAGTAGGTGGTGCCGAGGAGTCAGATAAGATGAGGACTTTTGGAAAGCATTCACCAAGTTCCCCAACACAAGAGTCAGTGATTGCAGACCAACCTACAGAGGTATAAATGGACAGACACTGAGGATTCAGTGTAGTTCCTTTGTAAGACTGGATTTATGAGGAGGAAAGAGATACAGACATAGCTAGAGAAGTAGAAGACATTTAAGGAGAGAGGTGTTGAAGGAGGAAAAGATTTGCATAATATCAATAATATGCCTACAGGGAAGATGCTGCTGTATTACAAGATGTAGAGAGATGATTCCCAATATCGACAGACTCCCTCCTATATAAAAAACTTTAATATCAGAGAATAATGAAAAATTGAAAGAGATTAAGCAGGGCAATTCAGATTGATAAATGCTCCATGGGCAGCAAAATAATTAAAAGCTCTACCACTTTTACTACAATAATAAAGTAGTTTAAAAGGGTATCAGTAGGTAGTCACAGAAATGTTTTATACAACTGACTAGCCCTCTTTAGTGTGACATATTCTTACTAGATACATAAACAATGGATAAAAGGAGAATATGAATCCATCTCTCTTCTTTTCAATAAAATCCTAACAAACACTTGGGATAGTAGTAAAAAAAATGTCAAACACAAAGCATAAGATACAACAACTCTACCACCTTCTGGTGGCTTCTAAGTGGTGTGAGGTAGCACAACAGTGGTTCAACATAGTCCAGTGGTGGAACACAGCAGTAATCCACGGGCAAAGATGCAAATTCTACTTGCCTTCTAGGTTTTAAGGACAAACAAAATAGCAACTGTGAGTGTTTCATTAGGAAGTGCATTAGTTCTCACTGCTGGGACAAAAAAATATATGATGCATACAACTGTATTGGTCAGCTTTCCCAGGAGGAAATGTTTCATACAACTCAAGCTTTCAAAGTAGTCCAACATCAGATGATTCCAAGAGAAACACTGTGGCCGAAGGGTGTGATGAAGCAACACTGCTAACTTCATGGTAGGTATAGGAAGAGAGCAGCAGAGGAGCACCTGTGATAGATATGCCCTCCAGCCACCCAGCAGCACATTCAGCTATGAACACCAAGGGTTAGTCCACTGTGATCCAGTCACCCCTCTAGGAGTCTCTTAATCCAGTCAACCTGATGATTAGGGTTACCTGTCACAACAATTTAAAGGAGAAAATGTATATTTTGGCTCATGTTTCCTGAAGATTTAGTCCTGAGTGGCTGTCTCCTAGGCAGGGACATTATGGTCAAAGGACAGTCAGAGGAAAGCTACTCAACTCACAGTATCCAGACAGAAAAGAGCAAGGAAAAAGCACAGAGGAAAAAACCAGAGATCCATAGGAGCTCCTGAGGTCACACCTTCATAACTCAACCAGATGGACCTGGAGCTGAGCCTTACTAATCTCCTAGGCATCTCTCAAGCTGATCAAATTGACAGCCAAGATTCATCATCACAAGAAGTTGCATGTTATGGAATTGTAAGATTTTTTTCTATGCTTAGAAAATGTATGTTTCAAAACAAATTATGAAGAAAAATAGGAAGGAATCAAAAGCATTAACTTACAGGACATCAAAGTATGGTAGAGCAGGGTGGAAGGAGAGTATAAATACAGTTCTCTTACTGTATATTCCCAGAATAAACAAATGATGAAACTAAAAGTAATGACCTTGAATCCACATTGTCAGACTGGAAGTCCAGCCAATGGGAGTATTATTTAAGAAGGAGCGGTATAGAGTGTACGTCTATTCTGAGCTGTACTTAAACCTTGCTTCCCCTGCTGTATATGTCCCATTGATAAAACAGAAGGCAAAGTGGTCTATGTAATGGAAAGAAGTCTTAAAGAACATTATCAGTGACCCATCTCTGACCCCAATGAAACAGCAACTCAATTGCCTAGAATTAAGTAATGAATCTGTGTGTAGTTTATTTGAGATGCTATATTTCCTATAATACCCTTGCTGACTCACTGTCATTGGATGAAAAAGAAAGCAGTGAGACACTGTCTCTGATTTTGTTTCTCGAGTTTGGCCTACATACCTACTGCCTGACAAGGTCAGCGCTCAATAAACATCAGTGAATAAGGAAATCAATGAATGATGAGTATCTAATAACCCACCTATGTACCACATGATAAAGGATGATGAAGTGCTCAGGGTAATGAAGGGATAGGGGATAATGAAGTGCCCTCAACTGTGAGATGCTCGTCATGTATGAACAATCATTAAGTATGGTGTTTTACCATGAACAAGTATACTGTGCCCTCTATAAGAGCCTAAGAAGTTCTAGCGATCAGCACAGACTGCAACACTGTAAGTGGGAGTCAGGCTCAGGTCATTCCAGCACCTTTTAAATCACATTGTGGGAGAGATGCATATGTTCATTACATCTCTAGTACTCCTTTACTAAAGTGAGAGCAATTATGTCTTTTAGCTGTAAAATGTTTGAAAAAATCTATTGCAACAATAATGAAGATTTATTGAGCTTTCACTGTTCTTTTATGTTCTTCACACAGATATTCATTGTTTCTCTTAGAGAAGTCAGCATTAGCATGACCTTCATTTTATAGCTATAGAAAAATGAGACAAAGAGAGATCAACAAACCTGTCCAACAATTCTGGGCAACAAAAGTAGTTCAGGAGGCATCATAATCCTTGATGTAAAATTATACTACAAAGCTACTGTGATAAAATCAGCAGCGTACTGGCAAATAAACCAAATGAAAAAAAAAACACACTTGAGGGTCAGTGCAACAGATTAAAAGATGGAGACGCAACTACAAAGATGGTTGTCTTTGACAAAGAGGTCAAACATGTTCACTGGAAGAAAGCCTCTTTAAAAAATGGTGCTGGAAAACTGGCTCTCCACATGCTGAAGACTAAAACTAGACCCATGCCTATTATCATGCACTAAACTAAAGTTAAAATGGATCAAAGATCTAACTATTAAAACAGAAACAATCTACTGGAAGAGAAAGTAGATAGAAATCTTGAAGACATAGGTGTAGGGAGAGAGTTCATGAACAAAACCAACACTGCATGGGAAATACTTCAAAGAACCAACAACTGGGATCTCATCTTGTAAAAAAATTTGCATAACAAAAGACAACAGCAACAGAGAGAAAAAACAGCCCACAAATTGGGAAAAAATTTTAGCCAATCATACCTCAGACAAAAAACATATCTAGATTATACAAAGAATTGAAAAATATCAGACTCCCAAAATTCAAAGACCCAATCCAAAAAGGGCATCTGTGATGAATATACACATCTTTGATGAAGAAATTCAAATGGCAAATAAAAACATGAAAAAATGTTCCACATCATTGGTCATTTGAGCAAATTAAAACACTGAATTTCCATCTCACTCAAGAAGAAAGGCCTTCATCAAGAAATTAATGAGGGACCCTGCACTGTTGGTGTGAGTGCAGACTGTTGCAACCACTGTGGAAATAAATGTGGTAATTCCTCAAAAAAAAACTAGGGTTAGAGGTCCCATTTGATCCAGCTATTTCCATTCTGTGTATTTTCCCAGGAGAATTGAAAACCCCAAAGCAATATATGTATACTTATGTTTATAGCAACACAATTTGTAATAGCTAAATCTTAGAAACAACCCAAATGCCCATCAACTGCAAAATGGATAAAAAAAGATGTGGTATTTTTATACAATGACATACTAATCAGCCATAGATAAGGATATACTTCAGACTTTTATAGGTAAATGGGTACAACTTAGGTTCATAACCATAAGCAAAATAAACCAGCCTCACATGTGTCAACATTATATTGTCTCCCTGGTATGAGAAATTGAAAGAATAAATAAGGTATAGAATGTACAACAGATATTGTGAAATGTGAAGTAATTGTTTAAAAGGAAAAAGGAACTAGGACTGGGGAAAGGAAGGAAGAGAAAAAGGGAGAATAATGAAAGGTAGCTTTATTATTAGTGGTTCTTAGTTGATTTAAAAGGTTTCTGTTAATATCAATTGGAGAATTTTTATGCCCACATCTTGTATTCTGAGTAACTGCTTTGAAGATCACATTATGCAATGTATTAACAATTGTTATTCTCTTATTATTTTGTTATGAAATTCTGTTTCACTTTTTTTTTCAATAAAATAAAAAAGAAACCTGCCCAAGTCCTACAAGATGTAAGAAACACAACCAGGAATCCAATACAGGTAGGGTAACAACAAAACCTATGCTCACAACTATTTCACTGCAGGACCTACCCATAGAGAAGACAAGAGGAAAAGAGTGGACTCATGAGGACTGAAATGCTTAAAGTAAATTTCAGGGGCAACTCAAAGCATGTATGTATTCAAGGGTAATGTGCTTTGCTCAAGGCAAAATTATTGCAAAATTCTATCAAGTCCCCATTACATTGAAGGCACTCTGCTAGGCACAGTGGATTGCTAACAGTAAGCAAGAGCCAAGAATCTGAGTTGGTGATGGCTGTCCATACTGGAGGAGGTCTCCCCAGCTGAGTCAGGATCCTTAGGCAGGACCTTACCTGGTCTCAAGCAGCACACCAAGTCTCCTGGAGTGGGGGGAGGTGCTGATGGACCTTCAACAGGCCACATGTGGCACATCCAGGCTCCCAGGCTGCTTGGGGTCATTGGGCGGGTCCTTACCAGGTCCTGAGCCAGCACAGGGGCTCCCTGGCTGGTTGGAGTATGCTAGGCAGACCTTCAGCAAGCCACACGTGGCACATTGAGGTTCCTTGGCTGCTTAGGGTCACTGGGTGGGGCCTTACCAGGTCCCAACTGGTGCACTGAGCCTCCCCATCATTCTTTAAGGAAGACATTTGACATTCCATGGTTTCATATAGGTTACATATAGTTGAAGTTTCATAGATTTCCTGTCAGTTGACTTCTTTTTCTTGTCCAATAGATCTTGCAGCACTGCATGTCTCCATAGAACAGTTCCTTTCAACAGTTCACAATTATCTCTGCAGTGGCTGAGTGTAGTTCCTTTCACATTGCATATGGCATTTCCCAAATGATGCTTGCTAACCACATCCTCCTGGTGTGAGCCCAGGAGCCTTAATATTCTTGCTCAGTTATTTGATCAGTGCCAAGAACATTTACCATCAACCTTCTGAGTCCTCTAGAGGACACTAGTTGCAAAGAAAAGATAGTTACAGAGATTTGTTTTGTTTTGTTTCTAAAATTCTTCCATATCCACTTTACTACAGGATTTCTTGAGCCAAATTTCCACAAGATACTGCATATAGCTATGTGTCTGAAATATGGGCATGAGACTGAGAGACTAAAGGAGAGAATGAGACTGTAAGCATATTTTTAAAATCATTTTGTAAATTCTCTCCAACTTTAGAAGATATTCCAAGCACAAATACAGCCAAGATTAGTTAATTTTCTTCCCCAATACCATTAAACTGTCACAGTCACTGAAAGAACATCTCCGGGGTCAGTCTTTGGGTAAGAATTTAGTTTAAAATAGAGAAGAGTATTATATGAAAATAAATTCCATACTGACAAAAATTGCAACCCACAAATTCTTTGATGTGTCCTATCTTACAAAATAAGTGCAAATTTAACTATTTTTCCAGTAACAAACTTGCAGAATGGAGGTGGGATATTGGGTTATCATTTATTTCTTGCTTTTATATACAGTTCCAAAAACCTTGGTTGGATTTGTTTATTTCTTTTCATTTTTTATCATAACATTATCCCTCAAGTACTATACTTATTACCTCAATTTTGTCTGTGGTGTACAATGAATAATTTTTTCCTTGATTCCACAATTCCTCATATCACTCAAATCAATAAATCAATAAATAAATGAATAAATTCAAAATAGGTAGTTGTTATTATGAGTTGAACTATGTGTACACAAAAGATGGATACCTGTGAATTTGATATTTTTGGTAAATACAATCATTTCAGAAGATAAAATTGAGATCATTAGTAGAGGGTCTAATCTGAATTTGTCTTTGTAAAAAGGATAAATTTGGCATTAGAGAGAAAGACACATAGGTGGAAGATATAAAAACACAAAGACACTGCTATGTACAGATCAAGGAACAGTGGAGACTACCAGAAGCCAGGAGAGGGGTAGGAAGCAGATGTTATGTCATAGCTCTTTGAAGGAAGCGACTCTGCAGGTCCTTGATTTTAGACTTTTTCATTTTAGAACCATGAGACAATATATTTTTTATTGTTTTAGTCACCCATTATTTTCATATTTTATAAAGGCCACCCAAGAAAATTAATAAACTTGGGTGGAAGATTTTACTGATAATTATGGAACTGGTAAAAGAGGAAAATGGTTTATATGATCATGCTAAAAATAACTTAATATTAAATATTAAATATTCCTCCTATTTGAGAGCATTGTCTTTTAGGCCACAGCTCTTTCTCCCCTTCTGCTCCTTCCTTCCATCCTTATTACCTCTTTCTCTTCCCTCTTACTAGTCTTCAGATCTTCATTTTTATTCATCTTCTAAGCAATATAATGCAACTCTTTGTGAGCACTAACAATTTCATCATTTTAAGTTCTTATCTTTCACCTTCAACTATCAAATCAAGGTTTTTGTTGGGTTTTTTTGTTTATTTGTTTTGCTCTGTTTTAATTGTTGTTTTGTTTTTAACATAGAGTATTGTATCTCTCTACCCCTGCCATGAAAAATCTCTTTTCACCCCTGTGGAATAAAGTTTGGTAAAGACTCGAATCAGCTCTGATACCTATCCATTATCTGGTTCTTAGCATTCCCACACTTCTCAAGGGCAGAGAGAGTTTCTTCAAGGTCTGAGACTATGAGTTTCTAGAAGAGATACCTGGTGAGAACAGGGTTCTGTTTCTATTCATTTCCTCTCTTTTCACCTGATATTTTGCATACTTTATTCACAAATAGAACAACTTTATTTCTATCAATTCCCAAGACCTTCATGAGAACAGTTTTCCAATTATAATTTACAATTACACAAGCCACATTGTACAGTCCAATACTATCTCACAAACTTCCTAGACCTTAGACTAAGTCAAAATATGACTTGAAGTTGTCTCACACTTGTAGTTTAATATTTTGTGGAATTTCTTTCTTATCCCTTTCTCCACTCTCTTTCCTATTCTTTGCAGCACAATAGCATAATTTTTTAAAAAAACTGTCATTCTTCACTCACAGTTTCTTCCACAACACTGGCTAAAACTATTTGTTATTTTTCACACCTTTCTTAGATTAGACTTCAGCAGAGCTACATTGTTCTGAGAGTCCATAGGGTTCCCTCCAAGTCCTGCATGCCATTCAATTCCTCCTCTGTACCCACATTAGCAATCAGGAGGTAATGGAATTGCTATTGAGCTAGAAATGAAATCCTGCATCTGATTTCTAACTTTGCAGTCTATTTTCTATTTGATCTTTTGGGCTCTGTTTAACATCCCAAGGCATGAATTTCTTTACCTGATTAAATAATTAAAGGGAAATCATAATACTACATATCTTGTTCCTCCTTCTACTTCAGTGTCATTTTTTCCTGCTGTTAGTAGCTTATTCTACCTCAGTAAACATCATCTCCCATCTCCCATCTCCAGCTCCATCTCCATCTCCATCTTAGTTCATTGTGGAAACACAGAAATGAGTTTTGATCCATACTTGCCCTTATCCAATCCATCAATAGAAATTAATTCTATTTGCCAAATTTTCCATAAATTGCTCAATTCTATCCAGGTTTACTGCCAATAATTAGTTTTAGTTTAATAACAGTAAATGCTTGAGGAGAGACTACACAGGGCATAAATACAGGGAGAAAGGGCTCAACAAGGACCACCAATATGAGAGTCTGACATCAAAAAGTAAGAGATTTGGAACTCCAGACAGTGGTTTGCCTGGGGTTGGGTTAGACTTGGTCTCCTCCCACGACCCCTGCCTTCCCAGCAGACCACCTCATCGGATCTGGGAACTCCAGCCAGTAGCACACACGGGGCTGGGCTAGACCCAGGCCTCTCTCACAACCCCCACTGTCCTGGCAGACCACCTCACAGGACCCAGGAACTCCAGCCAGAAGCATGCACAGGGTCAGGTTAGACCCAGGCCCCTCCCATGACCTACCGTCCAGGCAGATCACCTTGCAGGACCCAGGAACTCCCCAGTGGTGCACCTGGAGCCAGGCTGGACCCAGACCCCTCCTGCAACCCATGCCTTCCTGGCAGACCACCTTGCAGGGCCCAAGAACTCCAGCCAGCAGCATGGGCAAGTTGGGCCAGAACAGGGCTCCTCCCATGTCCACACAGTCCCAGCCACCCACCTCAAGACATAGGAACTCCAGCACATGACAAGCACCCCCACTGATATTGGGGATTCCCCCACCTCCTGGACCTAGCATTGCTGTTGATCTTCATCTCCTGCACCTCCCCGCAGAACCTTGGAAGCAGTGTATTAAGCATGAAGTATTGAATAGAGACTCAGTAACCCCTCATTCAAACAGAAGAACTGAGCAGGCTTCCATCACTGAGGTGATTTTGCCCCTAAAATAGGAATAGAGTTTGCCACCTTCAGTGGGTAAACAGGAGCAACAGCAAAGCCCCCTCCAGAAGCAGGCCATTGGTGAGCTTGGCAAGTGGGTAAGTGAGTCCTTACTCTACAGAGAGAACAGCAGGTAGGTGAAGGAGGGTGCAATAAGGCCTCCCCCAACCTTGAGAAAATTTAAAGGGCCTATTAAACACCCATAGACACAGTAGGGTACCAGCCAAGGCAATCACTATAAACAGGGAGATCTGGTGACTATGAACAACCCGAAGACATAATAACAGCAGGAACTAAGGGTTAATTTCCATTAATACTCCCAGGCGTATCAGCCTAAGAAGAATATAGAACTCAGTCAATAGGCCCTGCAGGGGGAATTCAGGTGACTGGCCCACCTCTTCATTGTGGGACCCAGCAATTGGACAAACATCAACCTTACAGTTGGACCCCAAGATACACACCACCAACAGTTGACACTAGTGGAACTGAAGGACCAAATATTAACCTGAAAGGGGAAAATGGCAAAATGAAAAAGCAAAATGTAATCTCAAACATCTAGTCCATCAGGAGCAAGTACAGGAGGTAGTGAAATAGAGGACTTCAAAAGTAACACACTGGAAATCTCTGAAAGATAGCAAGTGAAATTAAAAAAAAAAACCCATGAGGCTTGTCTTAGTTACTTTTCACTAGTCACTGAGATAAAATACCTGATGCCCAAAGTTGGGAAAGGAAAGGTTTATTTCTTACAGGTTTTGGAGGTTTTAGTCCATACTCAGTTGGCTCCAAGGCAGGGTGGCATGGTGGGGCCACAGTTCATGGCAGCTGCAAACAGCAAGGTGGAAACCGGCAAGAGAGAGAGACACGCCTTCTTCCTGCCATTACAACACATCCTGGCTCCACCCCTAGGAGGGTGTAGCACTGACACCACCAATCTAAGCACTAGACAATGAACCAATCACAAATGCACAAATGCAAATACATGAGGCCTGGGGGCCACGGACATAAACCAAGACATTCCACCCCTGGCCCCCAAAGACTCATGTACAACCTTTATACAAAAGACATTTAGTCCATCTCCAAGAGTTGCTGAAGTCCTACTATTTTCAGCATTGCTGAGAAGTCCAAGTCCCAAGTCTCCTCCAATATCTATGGCAAACTCTTAACTGTAACCCCCTATACAAGTGAAACAAAGTTAAACATTTCTGAAATGCAATGACACAAAATAAACATTACCATTCCAAAAGCTACAAATGGGGGAATATAAAACATTTTAAACAAAGCAAGTCCAACATCCAGCAGTGCAAACATTAAGTCCTAGAGTTCTATTCTCAGCATTTGAAGCAATTTGATTGCAAGCTTCAAAAGGCTTGGGTGATTCCATCCCCACTGTACTTCTACGGATTTCAGCTCCTGCAGCTTCTCTCTTAAACACTCTTTGCTTGGTTTTTGCAGCTTTCCTTGGATGGTCCACGTTCCTGGCTTTTCCAAACTTCTGGGGTCTCCACTGCACCTTTGGCTTCACCCTTACAACTTTACAAATTGCCCTCTCAGGGGCACACTGCTTGGCCTCACAGACCTTTTGCAATCGAAGTGAAAGCTGTCTTACCCTCAGAATTTGTGCATTTTCCTTGCTCCTAAAATCAGCAAAATGTGGATGCCACCAAGGTCTGCTGCCAGCTGGAGCAGTAGCCAGGCTTTTCTCTCTCTTGGCTATAGGGGCCCAGTGCCTGGATTGCTGGGGTCTGTTTACCTGATTGTGAAGAAAAGCTTTTTTATGTTGCCACCATTCTGGAACCTCATGTGGCTTCACGGGCCATTCTGGAGCATGGCGCTCTGAAGCTTTCTTATCTGAGAAAATTCTTTCACTTTTGCAGTTTTGGGGTTGCAAAGGGTGGAGAGCCACTGTTTCCTGAGATGCCCAGTGGCCATCTTTCTTATCTCTCTGTTTCTTCTCAGCAACCAAAGTCTCAGCTATATCTTTACAATCCACAGCTTTACTGGAGTTTTCCTTCTGGCCAAACTCACAGTGTTTTAAATTATCCTGCTGGGCTCTTTGCTCTTGATTTGCAACATAGATCTGGCTAAAGGCCCCCAACAATAGCCATGCCACAGCCTCAACATTTGACTGCCTTGAAATTTCCTTTTCCAGATTAATTAGTCCATTGCCCTTAATCTCAGTCTCAGGCAAAGTCTCTGGGCATGAGCAAAATGCAGACAAACTTTCTGCCAAGCCATAACACACATCATAGGAGTCCAACAACCAATGCAGTCCTTCTTCCCAGAAGAAACCTCCCAAGACTGGTCTTTACCATCAGGCTTTCTATCAGCCTTCTGTTCTCCTGAGCTCTGACCCGAATCTCCTTTACAGAACAGCCTAAGCTGCTCCAGCTCTATGCATCCAGGCAACATGTTCAAACCTTTCCAAACTCTTCCCACAAGCCATTTCCAAAGCCTCTCAAAAAACATGGTCAGGTATAGTCACAGCAATGACCCCACTCCTCCAAATTCTGTCTCAGTTACTTTTCACTAGTTGCTGAGACAAAATACCTGATGCCAAAAGTTGGGAAAGGAAAGGATTATTTCTTACAGCTTTTGGAGGTTTTAGTCCATACTCAGTTGGCTCCAAGGCAGGGTGGCATGGTGGGGCCATAGTTCATGGCAGCTGCAAACAACAAGGTGGAAACTGGCAAGAGAGAGAGACATGCCTTCTTTCTGCCATTACATCACATCCTGGCTCCACCCCTAGGAGGGTGTAGCACTGACACCACCAATCCAAGCACTAGACAATGAACCAATCACAAATGCACAATGCAAATACATGAGGCCTGGGCACCATCAACATAAACCATGGCAAGGCTGTAGAGGAAATTAGATAAGAAGTAATTGCTCATGTAAAGACAGAAATAACAACCTTATTAAAGGAGGTGCTCAGTGCAGTTGAACAGAAATAGATTTTTTAAAAAGTACAGAAGCATGGGACACTGATTTAAATCTTGAATAAAAAACATATAAAACAAGCAGAATTCATGAAACAAACTCAAAGAGACATTCAAGAAACAAAAAAATTCTATGGAAGCTGGCAAAACTGTTTAAATGAAGCTGAGGATAGAATTTCACACCTTGAGGGCAGTATCACAATTAGCGATCATGAAAGGATAGAATTATTAAAAATAACAAAGCAGCATCAAATGAAAATCCAGCAGCTTCAAGATGATGTCAAGAGAAACAATATAATACTAATAGGCATCAGTGAAGATTCAGGAGCCAATGCAAATGAAATAACTAAACTATTCACAGAAGTAACAACAGAAAATTTCCCAAACATGGGGAAAAAATCTGATATGCAGATAAGTGAGGCATATAGAATTCCAAACACCAAAACCAACATAAATCTAAACCAAGACATATAATAATTAAGATTCCAGGCATGCAGCATAAAAACAGAATACTAAAAGCTGTTAGAGAAAAGACACAACTCAATGATCTAGAAAAGCCCATTAGAATCATGGCAGACTTTTCAGCACAAACCTTCAAGTCAAGACAAGCTTGGAGGGAGGTATTTCAATCCCTGAGAGAAAACAAGTTTCAACCCAGACTGATGTACCCAGAAAAACTTTCATTCAAACTTAATATAGAAACAAGATACTTCCATGACAAAGAACAACTGAGGAAATTCCTGTACACCAAACCAATCATAAAAAGAGTATTGGAAGACATACTAGATAAGGATTAAAATGACCACAATCCCAAAACAACAACACAAAGAAACCACCAGGTAGGACAAGCAATTAAGTAAGGGGTAAAGGTAGAAAGCAAAAAACTGCAACATAACATGGCAAAGTTGAGCCAGTACATATAAGTGAAATCCATAAATGTGAATGGTCTCAATTCACCTATCAAAATAAATAAGTTGGCAAAATGGATCAAGAAACATGATCCCACAATATGCTGTATACAAGAAACACATCTGACCCAAAACGAAAATCATAGATTAAAAGTCAAAGGATGGAAAACAACATTCCATGCAACAGGAATCCAGAAAAGAGCAGGGGTAACTATTCTATTTGCAGACAATGTGAACTTCAAGCCTAAAATGATTAAAAGAGATAAAGAAGATCTAGTGGAAAAATATAAGAGTAAGAAATAACAATTGTAAATATATATGCACCAAACACAGGAGCACCCACTATATAAAACAAACACTAATAGACATGAAAAACCAAATACACAGGAACACAATTATAACAGAGGACCTTAATACCCCATTGTCACAAAGAGATAGATCAACTAGACAAAAAGTCAGCAAAGAAATAATAGAACTGATTCATAACTGTGAGAAATTGGACTTAGTGGGTGTTTACAGACTATTCCACCCAACCACATCAGAATACATATTATTCTCAGCTGTGCATGGGACATTCTCCAAAATAGAACATTTATTAGCCCATAAAATTCTCTTAAGTAAATGCAAAGGTACTGAAATTATCACATGTCTAATATCTGACCATAGCACACTGAAACTGAAAATTAATGGTAAAAGAAATTGCAAATTCTGCATAAATACATGGAAATTAAATAACAACCTTCTGAAGAACCATTGGGCTACAGATGAAATCAAAGAAGTAAAGTAATACATATAATTCAATGACAAAGTGGAAACTGTGATCTGGGGGATGCAATGAAAACAGTCTTAAGAGGGAAATATATAGCAATAAATTGTCATATCAAGAAAACAGAACGAGCACAAATAAACAACATAATGCTTCACCTCAAGCTTCTAGAAAAAGAAGAGCAAATTAAACCCTAAGCTCATAGAAGAGAGGAAATTATAAAAATTAGAGCAGAAATCAATGCAATTGACTAAAAAAAACAAAGAATTAATGAATCAAAAAGTTGGGTTTTTGAGAGAATAAACAAAATTGACAAACCTCTAGATAACCTTATAAAGAAAAAAGAAAGAAAAAATCCAAATTCATGCAATAAGGACTGAAAAGGGGGAAATTACTACAATTCCCATGGAAATTCAAAAGATCATAAATACCTACTTTGAAAATCTCTACTCATATAGAGAGGAAAACACAGAGGAAGGTTTTTAGAAACATATGAACTACCAAAGCTCAACCAAGAAGATATAGCAATTCTGAATAACCCAATATCAGGTATTGAAATTGAAAATGTAATAAAAAAAACTCAGCAACAATGAAAAGCCCAGGTCCTGAGGGATTCACAGCTGAATTTTACAAGAAATTTAGAGAAGACTTGATGCCAGTACTCCTTAAATTCTTCAATGAAATTGAAAAGAAAGCAATCCTCCCTAATTCATTCCTGGAGGCAAGTATTACTTTGATACCAAAACCAGAGAAAGAACCAACCAAAAAGGAGGACTATAGGCCAATCTCACTAATGAACATAGACTCAAAGATTCTCAATAAAATACTGGCAAATAGAATGCAGCAAATCATCAAGAATATTATACATCATGAGCAAGTGGGGTTCATTACAGGAATGCAGGGATGGATTAACATATGCAAATCAATAAATGTAATACACCACATCAACAGAGCCCAAAACAAAAACTACATGGTCATCTCAATAGATGCAGAAAAAGCTTTTGATAAAGTCCAACACATGTTCATGATAAAAACCCTTCAGAAACTCGGAATACACGGTGTCTACCTCAACCTTATAAAGGCCATCTATGACAAACCAACAGCCAGTATTATACTAAATGAACAAAAACTGAAAGCTTTCACTTTAAAATCAGGAACAAGACAAGAATGTCCACTATCACCACTCCTTTTCTTTTTTTTAAATTTTATTTAAAGAGAAAAAAGCAAAACAGAAAAAGGGTAGGAATAATACAGAATTTCAAAAAAAATTAAGAAACCACTACTTGATAAATTACATGTCTTCTTAGAAATAGTTGTTCATGTTACAAAATTAAGGCATACGAAGTGAACAAACAGTGAGGCTGTAAACAGTTCTGTTCAATGATCCAATAAAAACTTGGTAATATGGTTATCAATCCCACACACTTAAACATACATGCTGTTATATCCTTTAGCACATTTTCTTTTCCTCCTTTTGCTTTTTAAGTACATTATCTGTTTAGTTATATCATGTTTTAGCTTGCTTAGTACCTTATTGATCTGTTTTGTTGTTGTGATTTCCTTTTTAATCACCTTATACAATTCTGTTGTTTTGTTTTTGAGTTTCTTGTCATCCATGTCACATGGATCAGCTTTGATGGAGTTGGGAGTTTTGGGAGGTATTTTGTTACCTTGTTTTCTCATGTTCTATTGTTTTATTTTTATTTAATTTTCATTAACTTGGAGATAGTAATATACAACAAAACAGGATGGAATAAATCCAAATGAAACAGTATAGTGAAATTGGCAAGAGCATCACAGCAGGTCACCAGAACAACAATAATAGGCACCATTGTATATCTCGTTATCTTCAAAATAGTTGTTCTATTAGGTACAGTAAAATCAAAAGAAATACACAACATTATAGAACACATCAAAACAGAATATTGAATAGAGCAACACCATTAATCAGGACAAATCAAAACGGTGATAAAAATATCTGCCTTCAGAGATAGTATAAGGAAACTCCCCCCACTTCCTGTACCACATATGGTCACCTCCCAAGAGATACCCAGATCCTTGGATCCCGATTGTTAGTGTGGGGAGGGGGATATATGGTATGTTTGATTCTAAGCCCGTGCCCCAGTAGGCAGTAGGCTGGTTACTGGTTGGCTCAGCACCCTAAGTTCCAACATGGCACGGATCTCAGGAAACACTGTTGCTTCTTATTTCCCCACCCTGGGGTGGCCACAGCTTGCCAGACCACAGTCACTTACCAGGGTGGCCCACCACTCTTTTTCAATACAGTTCTGGAAACACTAGCCATGGCAATCAGACAAGAGAAAGAAATAAAAGGAATAAAGATAGGAAACTAAGAAGTTAAATTATCACTATTTGCAGATGACATGATACTCTCTATAGAAACCCAAAACACTCCATTAAAAGACTACTAGAGGTAATAATCAAATTCAGCAGTGTAGCTGAATACAAACCAACATTCAAAAATCAATAGCATTCCTGTGCAAAAACAAGAAACTCACTGAGAGAGAAATTATGGAAATATCACCCTTCACAATAACATCTTAAAAAATGAAATACTTAGGAATCAACCTAACTAAAAATGTCAAAGAACTATATACTGAAAATTATACTATGCGAAAAAAGGAGATTGAAGAAGATATTAGAAAATGGAAACATTTTCCATGGTCTTGGCTAAGAAGAACTGACATTGTGAAAATGGCCATACTCTCAACTGTTATAGAGATTTAATGAAATCCCAATCAAAATACCATTAACATAACTTATGTATCTACAGAAAACACTCCTAAAATTCATTCAGAAACAGAATAAATAGAATAGCAAAGGCAATTCTGGGCAACAAAGGTAAGGCAGGGAGAATCTCAATTCCTGACTCAAAAATATACTACAAAGTCACAGTGATAAAATCAGCATGGTACTGGCAAAGAAATAGACCTGAGGATCAATGGAGCAGATTAGAAGATGCAAACACAACTACAAAGACACTAAGCAACCTGATATTTGACAAAGGAGCTGAACATGTTCACTGGAAGAAGGATAGCCTCTTTAATAAATGGTGTTGGAGAAATTAGCTCTCCGCATGCAGAAGACTGAAACTAGATCCATACCTATAACCATGCACAAAACTAAAGTCTAAGTGGCTCAAAGACCTAAACATTAAAACAGAAACACTAAATCTACTAGAAGATAAGGTAGGTAGAAATCTTGGAGACATAGGGGTAGGCAGAGAATTCATGAAAAAAAACACAAACTGCATGGGAAATGCTTCAGAGAATCAACAACTGGGATCTCATATTATTGAAAAGTTTCTGTACTTCAAAAGAAATCACCAGCAGAGTGAAAAGAAAACCCACAGAATGGGAAATAATTATAGCCAGCCACCCCTCAGACAAATGACTTATATCCAGAACATACAAAGAATAGAAAAACATCAAGCCACCCAAATCCAAAGACCCTCTCCAAAAATGGGCAGCTGAGATGAACACACAGTTCTCAGATGAAGATATACAAATAACAAATAAATACATGAAGAAATGTTCACCATCACTGGTCATTTGAGTATTGCAAATTTAAACAGCATTGAAATTTCATCTCACCCAGGAATGAATAGCTGCCATCAAGAAATCAACTGATAACAAACGTTGGTGAGGCTACAGGGAAAAGGAACCCTGCTTCATTGTTGGTGGGAATGTAGACTGGTGCAACCACTATGGAAATCAGTATGGAGATTTCTCAGAAGACTAGAATTGGAAGTTCCATTCAACTGAGCTGTTCCTCTTCTGGATATTTTCCCAGAAAAACTGAAAAGGTAATGTCACAGTGATATATATGCACCCATGTTCATAGCAACACAATTTGTAATAGCTAAATCTTGGAAACAACCAAAATGCCCATCAACTGCAGAGTGGCTGAAAAAGATGTGGTATTAGGGTTAGGGTTAGGGTTAGTTTTCTCTGTAACCCGCTGATTCCTCAAGAGTGTATTATTCAGTTTCCATGAGTTTGTTGGGTTTTTGCAGTTGCTTTTGTCATTAATTCCTAGTTTCATGGCACTATGATCCAGTAACATGCATGGGATATTCTGTTTTTGCATTTACTTAAATATGTTCTGTGGGCTATTATATGGTCTATTTTAGAGAATGTCCCATGTACTGCTGAGAAGAATGTATATTCTGATGTTGTTGGTGGAACGCTCTGTATACTTCTATCAAGTCCATGTGTCCACAGGTGTGATTCAGTTCTGTTATTTCTTTGCTGATTTTCTGTCTAGTTGATCTGTCCCTTTGTGTCAATGGCATGTTAAAGTCTCCTGTTATAATTGTGTTATTGCTTATTTGATTTTCATTTCTGTTAATACTTGCTTTGTGTAGCTGGGTGCTCTGGAATTTTGTGCATATATATTTAAGATTGTTATCTTTTCCTCTTGAAGTTTTGCCCTAAGTAGTATGTAGTGACCTTCTTTATCTTTTTGGATCATTCTTGGTTTGAAGTTCATATCGTCTGTAAACAAAATAGCTACCCCTGCATTTTTTGGATTCCTGTTGCATGAAGTATTGTTTTCCATCCTTTGACTTTCAGTCTATGAGTTTCCTTTTGGGTTAGATGGGTTTCTTGTAGACAGCTTATGGTTGAACATTGTTTCTTGATACATTCTGCCAGTCTGTTTCTTTTGATTGGTGAGTTGAGGCCATTTACATTAATGATTATAACTGTTATATATTGGTTTATTGTTGACATGTTAATCTTTCTGCTGTTGTATCTTTACCTTTCCATTCTGTGTAATTGTCTGCCTTGCTTAGTGGTTTTTTCCTATGTGTATCTAGAATGTCTTTCAGTATTCTTTGTAGGATTGGTTTGGCAGTCATGCAGTTCTTCAGTTGTTCTTTGTCATGGAAGTATCTTATTTCTCCATCCATTTTGAAGGACAGCTCTGCAGGGTACATCAGTCTGGCTTGGAAGTGGTTTTCCTTTAGGATCTGAAATACTTCACTCCATGCTCTTCTTGACTTCATTGTTTGTGTTGAGAAGTCTGCTGTGACTCTGATAGGTTTTCCTTTATAGGTGATTTGTCTTTTCTCTCTAACAGCTTTTAGTATTCTGTTCTTACATTGCATTTCTGGAATGGTGATTATTATATGTATGGGTGTAGTTTTATTTTGGTTATGGATACTCGCAGCTCTAAATACTTCACTAATCCATATGTCAGTTTCCATTCTCATGTTTGGACAGTTTTCAACTGTTTCTTCTGTAAATATCCTCTTGATATAGTTTGGGCTGTCCCCTTCTTTTTATGTATCCCTATTAATCTTATGTTGTTTTTCTTTGCATCATCTTGCAGCTGTTGAATTGTTATTTCCTGATTTCCTGTTATTTTTAAAAGATCTTTCCTTTCCTGTTCACTAGCTGCAATCTTATCTTTGAGGTCTGAAATTCTGTCTTCACTTTCGTTGAGGCAGTGTTGGCAACTTTCAATGGAACTTTTGATTTCCTGTATATCTCTTTGAATCTGCTTCATGCATTCTGTTTGTTTCTGATAGTGTTCATTCAGGGATTCTATCTGTTTTCTTTGTTCCTCTAATTTTTTAGCTGTGTCTTCACTAGATTTAATTACTAAATTACTAAAATTACTATGCAAAGAGATTTGTTCACTGTTTCTTTGACTACTTTTATCATTTCTTCTTTTACCTGGGAAATTATTTCTGATTTGAGTTTCTCCATAGCTTCCCAAAGTTGCTTCTTTATTTAAGTTGATATCATTTCAGTCATTTCAGGTGTATGGCTTCTATTTTCTTCTATGTACTTGGCTCCTAGGCTTTCTTGGGATGGGCTGGAGGTTTGAGATTGCCTTTTGGTCTTTTGTTTATTCATTTTCCTATATTTCCTTGCTTTGAGTGGTATACCAAACTTCCCCTGGGTGAGTTGGAAACTACCTCCTGTACCTCAGTTCCTGAGACTGAATGAAGATCACTGAGCTTGGCCTAGTCAGGCCTGCAGGACCTCCCAAGCCCAGTCCAGTGTTCCAGGGAGTTGGGCAGGAACTCAGCTGCTGTGAGCACTGGTCTCAAACTCTCCTTGAGCCAGAGCTACAGGGATGAGAGTCCTCCTGCACAGTCTCAGCCTCCCAAAATGAAAGAAGGCCACTGCATGTGGTGTACTGAGGCCTGGAAACCTCCCATTCATAGTCCAGTGTCCTAGGGAGCTGAATAAGAACTCAATCACTGGGAGTACAGGTCTCAAACTCTCCTTGAGCCAGCATTGGAGCACTGGGACTCACCTCACATGGACCTGCCTCTCCTGCAGGTTCTTGGCTCCCTGAATTGAAAGGTGGAAGGTGGGTGTGGTGTACTGAGATCCATGGAACCTCTCAGACCCCTGTCCCAGGAAGCTGGATAGGAACTCAACCACTGGGAGTGCAGGTCTCAAACTCTCCCCAGGCCAGTGTCACAAGGCTGAGAGTCCCCCTGCATAGTCTCAGCCTCCTGAACTGAAAGAAGGCCACTGGGCATGGTGCACTGATGCCCACAGGACCTCTGGGACCCAGTCCAGTGGCCTAGGGAGCTGGATAGGAACTCAATCCCTGTAAGTGCAGGTCTAAAACTCTCCCTGAGCCAGTGCTGGAGCACTGGGACTCACCTTGCATGGTTCTGCTTCCCCCAGAGGTTCTTGGCTCCCTGAATTGAAAGATGGAAGCTGGCATGGTGTACTGAGGCCCACCACCAGTAGAAAATTTAAAGAAAAATAATTATACTAGTGACACTTCAAAGAAAATTATAGTTCTAGGGACATGGAGGAAATTAAATGGGAAGGAGAAAAAAGTTAAGACAGTAGATGACAGTTTTATAAATGTTCAAATAACAATGAAGACAATAACTTTAAATAAACTATACTTAAAAGAAGGGAAATCTGTATGTATGTAAATAACATTTCGGGAGACAATTCAAATTACTATGCAAATGACAAGTCATGCCACACAAAGGCTTATTTCAATGTGTGAATGATAATGGAAGAAAAGATAAATAAAAACTGTGATAGGTCATGATTTTTGTTATGTGCTTAGCATTGTCTAATGAAATCACACTTGAAACACTAACTGAAATTTGTTCATATTAAGGCAGAAATTGCAAAGTAAGTTTTGTGAGAAATAGCGTTTATCTGGGTCTCTTGAGAGGTATGATTGGAGGATGCCAAGCCTGGTAATTTTTCCAACTCAGTCAAGTACATTAATGATGAAGACAGCAATAGTAACAAAACTAAACCTCTTAGTCTCACTAAACTGGACTGACAGTATGTGGAATTGGGTAGAGAGCTGGTAAAAGATATACTGATGAGGACAGATTGACTCCTCTACCAGCATCTATCTATCCAAAACAAGTAAGAGCTAGCAACATAAGGTCAGGTTTTCACTGGACCAGCATTTTAGTTAGGTTACAAGACAATGGCAATATATGTTTTTAAGACAATCAAGTGTTAGAAAGACTTCTATATAAAAGAAACAATTGAATCCATTCATTCTGCGTTATAGGTGCCATGACTTATGTGACCCTTCAGGTTCTTGGCATGAAGGACTGCAAGAGGATGAGAAAATAAAGAAGAGAAAAAAAGAAAAAGAAAAGAAAGAAAAGACAAAGCTAGGGTCAGGTAGAGCCGTTACTCTCCTGATGGGAGAAAAGGAACTGTTCCCTCACTACAGGGGGGCACTTTTTTATATTTGTTAGCAACTTTATGTCATATGACACCCTGTTGTCCTTGAAACTCACTGTTTAGATTGTCTTGGGGACAGGTGTTCTCAGGGCTGAAGCAGCTTCTTCACATGGCTTGCCCTAAGCACTCTGTTCTTGGGATGGTCATGCTCCAGTCTTGCACATGTGGTCAATTTCCTGCTTTAACAGCTCCCAACATATAGGTATAGATAAAAAAAAATATGGAAATAAGTTTCACAAGGTTCTTTTGTTTACCACTGGGAATGACATAATGGAGGAAAAAAATGAAAATTGAGAAAAATTTAAAAATAATGCTAGAAAAATTGCACTGAGTACCTGGAAGGATTTGAACCTTGCAGAAAATATTGAAATGTTCTATGCAGTGATGGGGCAAGGAGTTATGTGAAAGATGGCTGGGAAAACATATGGGAACAATGCATAAGAAAAGTCTATTTTGAGTTATTCACAGTGCTGCTAAGGCACTGTGGATAGTGCTGCTCCACAGCGTACTGCTTTCTGGCCTTCATTGAAACAAGGACATAAATTGAGAGTGTATATTTATAAAGTACCATAGTACCATAGACAGAGCATTCTTACATCTGCTAAATCTAATGTTAAATATTTGGTGTCCATTTTGTCTTTTATTCCTTTTTAATAAATACTGTGTTTTATTCCTTTTTAATAAAGTGTGTGTGTGTGTGTGTGTGTGTGTGTGTATGTGTAGTGGGTAACAGATTGGAAATTAAATATAAAACAACAGTCTGAGAAAGAAAGAAAGAAAAAGAAAGAAAGAAAGAAAGAAAGAAAGAAGAAAGAAAAATTGTTCTGACTAAAAGGCACTACTACAAGATTTGAGGTCACTGCTGACTGAGAGGAGGGTGACAGAGAACTATTGACAATCTGAGACAAGAGGAAATGTGAGCTAACTGGAAACTGCAAAAATAAATGGGTAGTGATAGTTGTTTTCACAGTGTGGTCCTTAGACTAGTAGTGCTCCATTTGGGAACGGGCTAGGAGTGTAGATTCTTGAACTCCACAAACCTCACTGAGTCAGAAGTCTGGCAGTTTGACTAACAAAGCTCTGCACCTGACCAATATACACTCAAGAATAACAGCCAGTAGACATAGAAAGTGCAGTAGAATTTTTAGACACAGCACTGAGTCCACTTGAAATTAGAATTCGTATATTCAAAGTAAGTTCAGACAATATGGCTTGAAGTTTTTCTCTCACTGAAACCTCAATTTTAGGACTTTTTACTTCTAGAATTGTTTTAAGACAACAAATCTATTCTATCTTAAGTCACTAAGCTTGAGGTATTTATTATTGTAACAAAATGTAACTGACAGCTAATTTTTTCTAGGAACCTATATACATTCCCCCTATGCCTCTATACTCTCTTATACCATTTGCAGGATGCATAGAGGACCCAGCAGACTGGAAGGCCCAACTGAAAGACTGAGCCACAAACAGAAGCATCCTACACCCTAGAGTCCCTGGATTTTAAGTTTCAGGTATTTATTATTGTAACAAACAGAAACTGACAGCTAACTTTTTCTAGGAACCTATATACATTCCCTCTATGCCTCTATACTCTCTTATACCATTTGCAGGATGCATAGAGGACCCAGCAGACTGGAAGGCCCAACTGAAAGATCAAGCCACAAACAGAAGCATCCTACACCCTAGAGTTCCTGGATTGGACTCTATGCAGGAGAAAAGCAGCTACTCTCCTAAATCTCTGCAATGTGAGGGGTGTGTAGAGCCACAATCCTCACCTGACTAGTACTGAGATTGATCCTGGTGGTAGTGCATGGAGTGGTGGGTTGAGAGTAAAAAAATCATAAACAGGTTTTCCAGAAATGCAGGAAATAGTATAGCCCTCTCTTGGACTCCACCAGCACTGGGGGCCATGGAGAACCAGTGACTTTTTGCATATAAAAACTGTAACCTGCTTAGGGATTACAAAAACACCAAGGAAAAATAATTAGCACATATATTAATTAGATTCTATTGTAGTTCTACTGCAAATGGTAATTCCTAGGGCCTTCAGACATAGTTCTCAATCACAGGAAAGATATATGAGCACATGAGTTTTTCCCAAATCCCAGATCTCTGAGTTATTATTTGTGATAAATCATATAAATGGTATAAATAAATGCCCCCCCTACAGTGAGGGACCAGTTTCTTTCCTCCTGTTGACTGCCAGGAAGATTGAAGTTTGAACAAATCAAGTGAACAGAGAGGTCAAGTAAGTAAATTTGGTAAGGATCTTGCTGATTCTTCTTCCTTTTGTATATGTTTGAAGACTGGATTCCTATTAGGACATTTAGAAAAACATATACCCACCTTCACCAAGTTATATCCTATCTTTTTTCTAAATTTCCAAATTTTAATTTAAGTACTACACTAATTGCCTTGCTTCCCTCAATTACATATTATTAGCTTCAGCAAAGGATACAAGAAAAATTCTAGAAAACAATAGTATAGAATCTAAGACAAAGGGGAAAGGCTCTGAGACACATGTTGATCTTAGTTATTTAAATCTAGGCCATAAATAAATAATTGAATACTAGATTGTGAAAAACAATTCTGCAGTGATAGACAAACTTAGATAAATAAATGGTAGTGATGGTCTCTTTTAATCTTCAAATTTATTTGGAGATTTTTAAAACATACATTCTTGATATTTGAACAGTGCTGATGTCATTCTGTAGTTAAATAGATGAAATAAATTTCAAAATATAAAAAGAAATTATTTTGTAAATTGAAATACATTGAAGTTATTATTAGAGACATTTGGTACTGTCCAGGCTACAGGAAAAAAAGAACTCTTGTACTCTATGTGGGAATGTAAACTAGTACAACCACTATAGAAATCAGTATGGAGATTCCTTAAAACTCTAAAAATAGAAATTCCATTTAACCCAGATATCCCACTTCCAGGTATCTTTGCAAAAGAGTTAAATGTATTACATTTCCATGATCCATGTGTAACAATACATATCATCATAATACATAAATCTTGGAAATTGCCTTTATGTCCATAAAAAGTAGAATGAGTAAAGAAAATGTGGCATTTATACATAATGGAGTACTATTCTTCCATAAAAAAGAGTAACTTCAGTCACTTGCAAGAAAATTGATGTGAATATAACTTTAAGTATGTCAGGTATTTTGAAGAAAACAAGAAACATTATGATAGCCACTATTGATTTCCTAGTATCTGGTATTGAAAACCCTTAAGGCTCTTATTCTTGTGTTTTGATTGCTTTTGTACTATTTTGATGTGTATTAACTTATTGTGTGTGAATGTATAGAAAACTATTTTAGAGAAAACAAGAGTCATTTTGGTAACCACTGTTGATTTCCTGCTGCCTTTTTCTGAAATCCTTTGTTATTTGCATTGTTTTACTCTGCTCTATTTTGTTCTGTTTTGTTTTGTTTTATTCTCTTTAAAATAAAATTTTAAAAAATTAAGTGAAACAAGTCAGACACATAAGTTTAACTATCACATGATTTTTCTTACATGAGAAACAAACTATAAATAAATTAAAGAGTAAAATAAAAGATAATAGAAAGTTTAGAGATAAATCACTTGCAAAAAGGAAGGGCATAAAACCTGGAGGAGGGAAGGAGACAAGGGGAAGAAAATAAAAAGATTTAAAATGTTCTCTCTCTCTCTCTCTCTCTCTCTCTCTCTCTCTCTCTCTCTCTCTCTCTCTCTCTCTCTCTCTCCCCCACCTCTCTTTCTCTGGAGTACAGACAAACAACTGCATTTAGTTTTCAAACAAAGGAAGGGGATACTGAGGCAAGCATAGAAACTAAGCAGGACCTTATGAGTCAGTTCAAAGACTTCTCTAACCAATAAATTTTGCCAAGTAAGAAAACTGTTTGGTCTCTAAATTTGGAAACTTTATTGCTCTGGAATAGGGAGTGTCAGCAGCAGTGTCAGCTGCAGTGCAATCGTGACTTCATAGCATTGTGCATGAGCTTTTCCAACACAGTCAGAGGTCCCAGTGTTCAATAACTTAACCCTGTACAGTTCTGTCTTCAACAGCGTTGGGTGTGGATGATGGATTTAATGAAGAGAGAAGACTTACCCTGGGTATAGGTGACACCAACCAAGAGGTTTGTAGGAATAAAAAGAGTAGAAAGAAAGAAGGATTACTGCTTTCTGCCTGCTACATTATAAACCCTCTCCTTGGCCATGCCCTTTTGCCATGGTACTCTTGGAGTCAGCTGACTATGAACCAAAACCTCTATAACCATTGTATAGCCTCTATATAGTGAGTTAAAATAAAACTTTCCTGCTGTAACTTGTGAGTGTCCTTTCTTCCTTTTCTCCTTTCCACTATCCTAGTTGTTCTTTCCTTTAATAATAATAATATCAAACATGTAATATCTATCTTACATGTTTGATATTATTACTCTTCCAGTTTTTTTTACACTAGGGAGAAAATACGATATTTATAAATGTGAATTTGATTTATTTTACTTATAAGTATGGTCTCAAGTTGCATCCATTTACCTATAAAAGCCTCAGGATTATCCTTTTTTTTACAGGTGACTAGTCCATTGTATAAAAGTACTGCATCTTTTTTATCCATTCTGCTGTTGATGGGCATTTGGATTGTTTCCAAGATGTAACTATTACAAATTTTGCTGCAATAAACATGGATGTATGTGTACTGTGACATGACATTTTCAAATTTTCTGGGAAAATAAACAAAAGGAGAATAGCTAGATTAAATGAGACTTCCAATTCTAGTTTTTTGAGGAATCTCTACACTTATTCCATGGTGGTTGCACTAGTCTGCACTCCTGACAACAGTGGAGAAATGCTCCTTTTTCACCATAACCCCACAAATATTTGTTATTGGTTGATTACTTGAAGACAGACATTTTTTTCTGGAGTAAGATGGAATCTCAATGATGTTTTAATTAGCATTTATCAAATGACCAGTGATGTCGAAAATTTCTTCATGTATTAATTTGCCATTTTCATTTCTTCTTCTGATAAGTGGGTATTTTTGGATCATCTTTGAAAATAGGGTTCCTGATGATTCTAAATTCTGTATATGTTTTAGATATAAATCATTTGTCTGAGGGACAGATGGCTAAAATTGTTTACTATTCATAGGTTTTATTTTCATTCTGTTGGTGATTTCTTTTGAAGTGCAAAAACTTTTTAGTAAGATAAGATCCCAGTTGTTGATTCTTTGAAGTACTTTCCATGCAGTTTATGTTTTGCTCATTAACTTTGCCTAACCCTATGTCTTCAAGATTTCTACCTACCTTGTCTTCCAGTAGATTTAGTGTTTCTTTTAATATTTAGATCTCTGATACATTTTGACTTTATTTTAGTGCATGATGATAGTCATGGCTCTAGTTTCATTATCTGGCATGTGGAAAGCCAATTTTTACAGCACCTTCTATTAAAGAGGTTATCTTTCTTCCAGTGAATATGTTTACTACCTTTGTCAAATATAAGGTGACTAAATGTCTTTGTAGCTGTGTCTGCATCTTCTAATCTGTTCTACTGATCCCCAGGTCTGTGTTTGGAAAGCACCAAGCTGATTTTATCATAGTAACTTTGTAGTATGATTTCAAGTCAGGGGTTGTGATGCTCCCTCCCTTGCCTTTGTTGCCCAGGATTGCCTTTGCTATTCTAGGTCTCTCCTGTTTCCTAATGAATTTTAAGAATATTTTCTCTAGATCTGTAAGGTTTGTTAATGGTATTTTTATTTTTATTGGGGTTGCATTCAATCTATATAGCAGTTTTCAAAGTATGGCCATTTCCACAATGTTGGTGCTTCCTATCCATGAGCAAGGGATATTGTTCCATTTTCTGACATTCTCTTCAATCTCCTTTTTAAAAGTACTATAGTTTAAGAGCACTTTTTAAGAGTACTAACAGTACTACATATAAGTTTTATACAACCTTTGTTAAGTTTTTCTTTTCCTTTTCCTTTTTTTTTTTTTTTGATGCTACTGTGAAAGGTGTTACTTCCATAATTTCTCTCTCAGTGAGTTTGTTGTTTGTGTACAGGAATGCTATTGACTTTTGAGTGTTGACTTTGTATCTAGCTATACTGCTGAATTTACTTACTAACTCTAGTAGTCTTTTGATGGAGTTTTGGGGGTCTTCTATGTAGTGTGCCATGTCATCTGAAAATAGTGATAATTTAACTTCTTTCTTTCTTATCCTTATTCCATTTATTTCTCTCTCTTACCTAATTGCTCTAGCTAATGTTTCCAGAACTATTTTGAATAGGAATGGTGATATGGGTAATCCTTGTCTTGTTCCTGATTTTAGAGTGAAAAGTTTCAGTTTTTATTTATGTAGTATAATGTTGGCTGTTGGTTTGTCATTGATGGCTTTTATCAGATTGAGGTAGGTACCAACTATTCTGAGTTTCTGTGTAGTTTTTATTATTAACTAGTGTTGGACTTTATCAAAAGCTTTTTCTGCACCTAATGAGATGGTCATGTGATTTTTATATTTGGCTCTGTTGATGTGGTGTGTTACATTTACTGGTTTGTGTATGTTAAACCATTCCTGTATTCCTGAGATAAATCCCACTTTATCATGATGCATAATCTTCTTGATGATTTGCTTCATTCAGTGTGCCAGTATTTTATTGAGAATTTCTGCATCAGTGTTCATTAGGGAGACTGGCCTATAGTTCTCCTTTTTGGTTAGCTCTTTCTCTGGTTTTGGTATCAGAGTAATGCTTGCCTCCAGGCATGTTAGGGAGAATTGCTTCCCTTTCAATTTCATTGAAGAGTTTGAGGACTACGGGCTTAAATCTTCTCTAAATTTCTTGTAGAATTCAGCCATGATTCCATCAGGACCTGGGCTTTTTTTTGGAAAGTTTTTATACACATTTTCAATTTCAGTAGCTGTTATTGGGTTATTCAAAATTGCTATATCTTTCTTCTTGATTCAGCTTTGGTAATTCATACATTTCTAGGAATCTGTCCATTTCCTCTGTGTTTTTCACCCTATGTGAGTAAAGATTTTGAAAGTAGATACTGATGATCTTTATTTTCAACTGTTTCATTCTTTATTGTGTGAATGAGTTTTTTCTTTTTTCTTCTTTTTCTTGACTCTTTTTCTTTCTTTTTCATTTAGAGTTTTTCTTTTTCTTTCTTTTTCTTTTTCTTGTTGCCCAGAGGTTTTTAAATTTCATTTATTCTTCCAAAGAACCAACTCTGATTCATTAATTCTTTGAATTGTTTTCTTTGTCTCAATTGCACTAATTTCTGCTCTGATTTTTATAATTTCTTTTTTGGGCTTGATTTGCCCTTCTGTTTTTAGAAGCTTGAGGTGTAGCATTAGGTTGTTTATTTGTGTTTATTCTGTTTTCTTGATGTGACAAGGCATTGCTACATATATCCCTGTTAGGACTGCTTTCATTGTGTCCTACAGGTTTTGGTATGTTGTATCTGTATTTTCATTGAATTATAGGTGTTGTTTAATTTCTTCTTTAAATTCATCTGCAACACATTGGTTGTTCAAGAGGTTATTATTTGATTTCCATGTGCTTACATAAGCTTTGAAGTTTCTTTTGCCATGAATTTCCAATTTCAGTACACTGTGGTCATATAATATATATAAGATAATTTCAATCCCTTTGCATTTACTTAAGCATATTCTATGGGCTAGTATATAATCTATTTTAGAGAATGTCCCATGTACAGTTGAGAAGAATATGTAATCTGATTGGGTTGGGTTAAACACTCTGAAACATCTACTAAGGTCATTTGTTCACAGGTTTGATTTAGTTCTGTTATTTCTTTGCCAATATTTTGTCTAGTTGATCTATCTCTGTGACAATGGGGTATTAAGATCCTCTGTTAAAATTGTGTTGTTATGTATTTGGTTTTTTATATCTATTAGTATTTGTCTTATATAGTTGGGTGCTCCCATATTTGGTGCATATATATTTATGATTGTTAGCTCTTCCTCTTGAATTTTTTCCCTAACAAGTATATAGCGACCTTTATCTCTTTTGATCATTTTAGATTTGAAGTACACAATGTCTGTAAACAGAATAGCTACCCCTGATTTTTTCTGGGTTCTTGTAACATGAAACATTGTTTTGCATCCTTTGACTTTCAGTCTATTAGTTTACTTATGAGCCAATTGTGTTTCTTGTATATTGCATATTGTTGGATTCTGTTTCTTGATCTATTCTGTCAACCTATTTCTTTTAATTGGTAAATCAAGGCCATTTACATTGATGGGTAAAACTGATATGTACTGGTTTAACTTTGTCATATTATTTTCCTATTGGTGGTTCCCTGCTCTGGCCCCTTGTTTAATGCTTGCCCTGCTTGGTGATTTCTTTCTGTTGTTGTTCTGGGAATTGTAGTCATTTTTGTCTCTCTCTAGTATGTCTTTCAGTGCTCTTTCTAGGGTTGGCTTGGTAGACATGATTTTCTTCAGTTGTAATTTGTCATGAAAGTGTCTTATTTCTCCATTAATTTTCAAAGAAAGTTTTGTAGGTAAGTCAGTTTTTGTTGAAAGTTGTTTTCTTTCAGTTCTTGAAGTACCTCACTCCAAACTTGTCTTGCCTTGAGGTTTTGTGCTGAGAACTCTGCCATGATTCTACTGAGCTTTCCTTGATAGGTGAGTTGTGTTTTCTCTAAGTTTATAGTATTCTGTTTTTTTCTGAATTTCTGGAATCTTAATTTTTATATGTCTGAGTGTAGATTTATTTTGGTTATGACTGTTAGGAGTTTTACATGCCTTATTTATCTCTTTTTCTGATTCTTTTCCCATGTTTGGGAAATTTTCTATTGCATCTGAGAATAGGTTTTTTTTTAATGTCATTTGCATTGACACCTGCATTTTCATTGATGCCTATCATTCTTATATTGTTGCTTTTTTGCATTGTCTTGAAGCTCTTGAATTTTTATTTCATGATCCCTTGTTATTTTTAATAGATCTTTCCTTTCATGATTGCTAGATGTGAACCTGTTTTCAAGGTCCAAAAGTCTATTCTCAACTTCGTTCAAGTAGTTTCACTAGTTTTCAATGGAATTTTTAAATTTCCTGGATATCTCTTTGAATTCATTTCATGCATTCTATTTGTTTCCTGTATTTTTTGTTCAAGATTTCCATCATATTCCTATGATCCTGTACTTTTTTATCTTTGTATTCTCTAGCTATGCTGAGTAACTCCTTTATGAAGGCAGTCATTTCTTTCTTTACCTGAGAAATTATTTCTAATTTGATTTCCTCTATAGCCTCATGAATTTGTTTCTTCATTTCATTTGCTGTGTTTTCAGAAATTTCAGGTGTATCATTTTTACTGTCTTCTATTTGGATATCTGCTACTTGTTCCTAATGGACTGGACTTTTGAGATTGCATTTTGTTTTTTCATTTTGTCATTTTCACCTTGGGTTAATATTTTGGTCTTTTCAATCCCACTAGTCTCAGTTGTCCATCATGTATATCTTAGGGTTCTAATATGTGGCTCATGTTTGCCCAATTGCTGGGTCCCACAATGAGGGGGAGGGGCCAGTAATCTGAATTCCTCCTGAAGCACCTGTTGAGTGAGTCCTGTACTCATCCTAGGCTTACTAGCCTAGGAGTATTGATGTAAGCCAACCCTTAGCTCCTATTACTCCTATATTGATGTAAGCCAACCCTTGGCTCCTATTATTATTACTATGGTTTTTGACTGTTCCAGGATACCAGATCTACCTGGCTATAATGTATGCCTCAGCTGAGACCTTACTGTGTCCTTGGGAGTCTCATAATCCTTTTGAGTTTCTCCAGGTTAGGGGAGGCCTTGTCAGTACTCTCCTCAATCCATCTGATATTCTCTGTATGAAGAATGACTCACCCACACTCTTGCTGGGGTATTATAGCTGGGGTGGGGTTTTGCTGCTGCTCCTGTTTACCCACTGAGGTTCTCTATTTGAGGGAGAAAGTCACCACACTGTTGCAGGCCCACTGAGGTCCTGTGTGTGGGTAAGGGGTTGCTGAGGCTCCCAGTAGCTCCCCAAAGTTCTGCAGGTGGTGGAAAGGGTTTCTGATGGTCAATGGGCTGCTGAGGTTTTTTGGATGAGGTCTCGTAGATGCAAGGGAAGGGTGACTGACAATCCCACCAGCTGCCGAGGTCTCTGGGGTGCAGAGGAAGGGTCAATGATGATCCTGCCAGCTTGCTTACCTATTGCTTATTTTCAAACAAGCAGTCTTTTGATATTTGTTTATTATTATTTGTTTTTACTTATTGTATTTATTGATTTTTAATTGATTTTTATCTTCATTTTACTTTTAGCTTTCCTTCATTTTTAGTTTTATTCTGTTGTTCTTCTAGATTATTAGATGAATATTTAACTTATAATTTTTAATTTTTATTCCAGCAATTTTTAATGTAACACAATTCTATATAATTCTCTTTTATATTCACATCACCATTAAACTATGAGTTTTCCAAATGAACATCTTCAAATGTCCAAAATAATATAGATTTGTTCATTATTTAACTACTATTTTGCTGCTTATTTTCTACTTCAATTATATCATTATTAGGGAGTGTTTTACATAGTAGTAAGAGTTGTTGTGACTTATTCTGAGGCCTATTTCAACATCAACCTTATAAGATATTTGTCATATTTATATCTATTAGATTCAGATTATAGATTTAGCCATTGAATTTTCTAGAATTTTATTCATCATTTATTCAGCTATACTCATCTGTGAGAGACACCTAATATAATGTTATGATTTTTTCCTTCCCTTTTCCAGTTTAATCTTTAACTCTTAGTTCATATGATTCCCCTGCCTGAGCTTCTAGTGTAAACAGGTCTACAGATGCGCATTTTGGAGCCCATAATAGTTTTCTTGGAAACCAGCATAATCTCCTGCCATTACTGTGTATGTTTCCATTTCTGTTTTTACATTTACCAATTAATGTTTGATATATTTAGAAAGTAGGATAATAGAATCAATAATTATATAATTGACTCATAATTGTCATACTTTATGGCTTTCACTATTGTTTGCATACTGGGATTTTTTGTCCCTGTTAAAGAATTTTCTAATAAAACCTGTTTTATGTAACATTTATACAACTTTGGGTTGCATCTCATTTCCACATCTCTCCTGTAATTCATTCTCCAAGGTGCAAGACACAGCAGACTCAGAAGCTTTTCACAGCACTTAGTTGCTATCCTCATGCAGTGGCTGCATGGTGGCAGTTGTTTGACATATTAGCTGTTAATACCAGTTTTAGACATATTTATCATGAGCAGAATATTCTTGGAATTTCAGTATAATTTATTAAATTCTTTTAATAAGTGAATTTAATTTAGCTATATTTTATGATTACTATAATTGGGATTACTTTCTCTTCTCTTTTTGTTAAAATCTTATTTCTTTTTATTAAAATATTTCCCAAGAAAACAAGATGAAATAGGTAACAATTACACATTTAAAGGGTTATTCAAAAGCAGAGAATTTCTTGCAAGTCATAATGAACTGAGTTGCAGAGCTAGTTAAAATAATGCCTGAGCCAGGAAACACAGCAGCTCCTAGACAGGGGCCATTGTTCTAAAAAGGGATCATATCTACAATTGAGCTGAGCTTTTGGATTACAGTGGTCCTGGGGGAGGGGACAGATTAAAATCTGTGGAAGACATAAAAATAAACATGAAACACCTTGCCTGATACCTCTCTCCCTTCCAGATTTTTCCCCTGACATTTTTACAAGCAAATAAAGGAGCTAGATAGTAAAGCCAAATTTATAATCTTGGACACTATTTGGATCCTTGGATTCCAGAGCCACACAAATTCTGGCTCAATGGGAAAATTTACACAAACTGGATTGAAACAGCTTGGCCAGTTTAAGTCACAGCAAAACTGAAGAAATCAGCAATAGACGTAATCCAAAAGTTGAAGATCAAAATGACTCAAACTATTGAAAGGTAAACACTACCAAAAAGTCAGGTTCAGGTTGGGAATCTAGCTCAGTGGCACAAGTGTCTGCCCAGTAAGTATGAGGTCATGAGTTCAATATCCAATACAAAAAAAAAAATTCACTTACAAAGAAATGTAAAAGAGGAACTCCTCAATGTAACATAAACTGAAGAGCCAAAGTATCCTGAGAAAAATAATGCACTTTTGTTTCTACTACATTTTTTTATTTTCAGTATGTGAAATGCAATAAAAAGTTATGTGGGAGAATATTACATATGTAGAATGAAAATAAAAAAGAGTAGAAAGCAGTTAGTGGAAGTGAGCCAACAGATTACTAGTAGATAAGAGCCTTAAATAACAAATTAAATATGTTAATGAAACAAAACATTAAAAAAATTGATAAACATAATAAATCTCAGGAAACAAATAAAACTAAAAATAACCAAATGAAAATTCCATAATTATGAAAATATAGTATCTAAAATAAAAATTAAGGAGATGGATTTAATCAAAGATTGAAAACTGCAGAGAAAATGATTGCTAAACTTTAATACAAACCATAATAAATGAACCACAGGGGAAATTTTTAAATATTTTGAACTAAATGAAAATTAGCATATAAGATATTGAAAAATATGATATAGGTAAAATTAGTCCTTAAAAGTAAATTTGTAACACAGTGAATGTTAGAAAAAAGAAGTTCTCAAATTAATGACCTAAGCATCTATGAAGAGGGATGATATCTTAATAGATACATGAACACAAAAAGTAAGATCTTTATGCCAAAAAAATTTGCAATTTAGGTCATCAAAGTTCACTCAAGAAGAAATAGCTTGGATATTTCTTACCTTTTTAAAAGTGAACTCATTATTCTGTAACAAGTATTGCAAAATGGAATTTTAAAAGTGAGGGTTTTTCCCCTTAGGTACAAGTGCTTCTAAGGTAAGAGATTATGACTAGGGAAAACCAGAGGACTAACTAGGTGAAATGTGTCACAAAGGATAAAACTCCAACAACTGATTATATGAGGTACTTCCTAAAGACAGAACTTGTGCACTGAACATGGAACCCCAAAGGACTCCAGGATATGGCTCTGGAGCACTGTTCACAGGGCCAATGAGAAAGTGCTATTCTCAGACCTTCAGTGATTTGGAGCTGTACATGGAAGCAATCACAAAGCACTTTCCTAATCCTTGATATGAATCTAGCACTGTTCACATGACCAGTCAGGAGACACTATTCCTAATCCTCACTTTATATATGAGCACAACTAATTAACAAAACTAATGCTGAACCTCAAACTTCTAGAAAAAGAAGAACAAATCAAACCAAAGCTTATATGAGGGAGGAAATTATAAAGATAAAAGCAGAAATTAATGCAATAGAGACTAGGAATGCAATACCAAGAATCAAGTAATCAAAAAGTGGGTTCTTTGAAAGAATAAATAAAATTGAGGAAATCATTAGCTAACTTCATCGAAAAGAAGAAAGTGCCAGAGACTTAGCTCAACTGCATAAGTGCCTGCCTTGCAAGTGCATGGTTGTGCAGTCGTGAGTTTGATCCCTGGTACCAAAAAAAAAAGGAGGGGGGAGAGGAAGAAGAAGAAGAGGAAGAGGAAGAGGAAGAGGAAGAAGAAGAAGAAGAAGAAGAAGAAGAAGAAGAAGAAGAAGAAGAAGAAGAAGAAGAAAGAAGAAGAAAAGAAAGAAGAAAGAAAGAAAGAAAGAAAGAAAGAAAGAAAGAAAGAAAGAAAGAAATTTGAACAGTTAAGAATGAAAACAGAGAAATCACAATGAATTCCACAGAAATCCAGAATATCATCAGTACCTATGATGAGAACCTATACTCTAAAAAGATGGAAATGGACAGATTCCTAGACACAATCAAACTGCCAAAATTAAATCAATAGATGTAAAAATTCTTAATAACCTGATATCAGCCAATGAAATTGAAAATGTAATTAAAAACCTAGCAACAAATAAAGGCCCAAACCCTGACAGATTTGCTGTTGAATTACACAAGAAATAGAGAATAATACCCTTAATGCTAAACCTCTTCAAGGAAATTGAAAGGGAAGCAGTACATCTAAAATCATTCCTAGAAGCAAGTATTACACTGATTGAAAAACCTGAGAAGAACCCAACCAAAAAAGAAAACTACAGGTTACTCTGCCTAATGAACATACATACAAAAGTCATCAACAAAATACTAGCAAAAATAATGCAGCAAATCATCAAGAAGATTATACACCATGACCAAGCAGAATTCATCCCAGGAATGTGAGGATGGCTCAACAAAAGAAAATCAATAAATGTAATATGCCATATCAACAAAGCCAAAGATAAAAATCACATGATAATCTCAATAGATGCACAAAAATTTTTGATTAAGTCTAACACTAATTCATGATAAAAAAAAAAACCTACAAAAAAAGGCATCTTTGACAAACCAACAGCTTTTTCTCTAAAATCAAGAACAAGAATGACCACTATCATGACTTCTATTCAATATAGCTTTGTAAACACTAGCCAGAGCAATTAGACAAAAGAGAGAAATAAAAGGAATAAGGATAGAAAAGGAAGATGTTAAATCATCATTATGTGCAGATGTTGTGGTCTCCTACATAGAATATCACAAAAACCCCACAAAAAGGTTTTAGAATGAATAACCACATTCAATATCATAGCTGGATACAAAATCAACACTCAAAAATCAATAGCATTCCTGTACACAAGCAGTAAACTCACAGAGAGAAATTAGGGAAAGCACAACCTTTGCAACAGCATCTTTAAAAATACTTAGGAATCAATCTAACAAAGAATATAAAAGTTTTGCACAGTAAAAATTACAGTATCCTTAAAAGGAGATCAAAGAAGATATCAGAAAATGGAAAGATATCCTTTGCTCTTAGATAGAAATAAACAACATAGTGAAAATGGCTACACTACCAAAACTGCTATACAGATTTAATACAATCCCAACCAAAATACCATTAGCATACCTGATAGATCTAGAGAAAACAATCCTAAAATTCACTTGGAACCAAAAAAGTCTTAGAACACCAAAACCAATTGTAGATAACAAAGGCAAATCAAGAGTCATCACAATTCCAGACCTAAAATTATACTACAAAGCTACTGTGATAAAAATCAGAATTGTATTAAAAAAACAGGCCTGAGAATCAGTGGGACAGAATAGAAGATGTAGACACAATCCCATACACACTCAACCACCTTATATTTCATAAAGGAGCCAAAAATATTAACTGGAATAAAAACAGGCTCTTTAATAAATGGTGTCAGAAAAACTGGTTCTCTACATGCCAAGGACTAAAACTAGATGTGTATCTATCGCCACACACTAAAGTCAACATGAATCAAAGATCTAAATATTAAAATATAAACACTAAATTTACTAGAAGGGAAAATAGGTAGAAATCTTGAAGACATATGTGTAGATAAAGAGTTCATGAATAAAATCCAGGATTCAAGGGAAATACTTCAAAGAATCAACAACTAGAATCTCATCTTATTAAAAAAAAAGACACCCCATAGACTGGGGAAAAATTTTAGTCAATCATATCTCAGACAAAGGGCTTCTATCTAGAACATATGAAGAATCAAAAAATTTCAGCATCCCCAAATTCAGAGACTCAATCCAAAAATGGGTATCAAAAATGAATATGTACTTCTCAGATGAGGAAATAAAAATGGCAAATAAATACATGAAAAAATGTTCGATACCATTTCTCATTAAAGAGATGCAAATTAAAACAACACTGAGATTCTATCTCACCCCAGAAAGAATGATTATCATCAAAAAATCAACTGACAACAAATGCTGGAATGGCTGCAAGGAAAAAGGAATACTTCTCTACTTTTGTTGTGAGTACAGATTGCTGCAACCACTGTGGAAATCAGTGTGGAGATTCCTCAACACTGATTAGAGGCCCCTTTTGACCCAGCTATTCCCTTTCTGGATATCTTCCCAGAAGAATTAAAAACATACCACAGTGTTATATGTGCACTCACATTTATAGAAGCATGATTTGTAATAGCTAAATCTTGGAAACAATCCACAATGCCCATCAACTGAGGAATAGATAAAAAAAGATGTGTATTTCTTTTTTACATAATGACATATGGCTCAGTCATACAAAAATAAACTTGAGACTTGTATAGGTAAATGCGTGTATGCTTCAACCCATGCAGCTCTTGAGGTTCCTGGAATGAGGACCATGAAAGGTGGTGAGAAGGTGAAGAAATAAAGATGAGACACAGAAAGCTGGAATCAATTGGAGCCTTCTCTTCTGATGGGAAAGAAGGAACTGCCCAACCATTATAGCATATTTATTGATACAGAAGGATGATGTCAATTTCTTTTTTTTTATTTAAAAGAGAATAAAACAAAAGGGGGCAGTACAGAGCAGATCAGAACAGGACAACATAGGCAACACAGTACTTTACATTAAGTCAACTGGA
>PVJX010013039.1:0-48483 GCA_004027295.1 Dolichotis patagonum | reverse complement strand
TTTTATCATTCTTTATGCCTGTTTTTTTGTAGGCATTATTGTAGAAACATCATGTGCTATTGTGCCAGAAAACAAACCTCTGTTCCTTTTAGGCTTGATCAATGTAGCCGCCTCTCCCTGTGTTCACCCGTTTATTCTCATTCTGGGGAACAGTCAGCTGAAGCAAACCTCACTGAGGATGGTGCGGCAGTTGAAGTGCTGTGAGAAAAGACAGAATCTCAGAGTTACATAGATGGGCTTGCAGAAGAATGGATATTCCAGGAGAACAATGTGTTGAAGAAATCCTTGAAGACCTCTTTCCCTTTCCCTACATCTTGCAGCAGTTTGTAAGACTGTCACTTAACATCACTGAAATGTCCCATAATTCTTTGACTGTGTCTCAGGGAAACCAGCTCTCATACGAGATTTAATCCCAAGTGCAGATTCACTGGTTCAGTCAACTTCGTGGCTCTGAAACATCTTTCCACACACTGGCCACAGGAAAATCACCAGTAAAGAAACTATTCTGTATGAAGATAAATAAGGTGAGATAAACATCTACAAGAAGACTTAGTATTGCGCTTTACCTGGCTTCCTGGGAGCCATGTCATCCTTCGCCTATGACAACCCTCAGAAAAAGTAACCAACATAAAAATGTTATGATCAGTTTTGGCATTTAGAATATAGAAGTAAGGAACAGAAAAGGATGCTTTTGTGTGTGTGTTTGTGCGTACAATTTTAATTTTTTAGCAAGTTAATTTATCGGCCTTTAAATGTTAATGTCCCTTTTTTTTTTTTTTACTGCTGTATGTTTGATGTAGAAGCAATAGTCAATGTAGTAGATGTAGCACTATGAAAACTACTTGGGGAAAGTACCTGGAAGAAAGGGTCAGAGCACTAATGAAATGATTCTCAGTTCTCCAGAGTCTGACATGAAGCAAAATCATGAGTCCATAGTAGCGTAATGCATCTGTAGAAATGCAAACCCAAAAGATCCAGTATGATCACTGACCAAGGGACAAAAGATTGAATATAAGATAGAATCCATGTGAAGTATAAAACGTTGAGTTGTACTGTCTCAGACACACACGCACACACACACACACACACACACACACACACACTACAAAGACTTGCAGCCACAGACATATTACAAATGTTGATTTTTAAAATAAATTTTACTTTCAATGCAGGCCAGGGCTTAGTAACTTCTTTTGGCAACTTCTGAAGGTGTGCTGATATTCTCATGACCTCATGCCAGAGCATTGCTAAAAGATCAGGGTTTATTCCATTTTCTGCATGATATTTCTAATTATATTTTCTAAGTACTTTTATATTTTTAGTCTAATATGTTTGAGATATACAGACAATTAAGAGCTAATGGGAGAATAGCAACAGCCAACAACAGCATTATCATGTTACCCAATTTCAACCAGGTTTTTATCTGAATTCACATTGTATAATTATGCTCTCTATACAGATTATACTATGTTATTTGTTTTTTGGTAGCTTAAAATTTATTCATAATCATCATTTTAAGGGATAGATAATATTTTATCTTGAAAAAACATGTCAACATATTTAGTGTTTGTCATAATCTTTATAATTAGCTTGGCTTTATTTTTTTATTCCAAATGAATATCATGTAATATGTACTTTAACACTAACTCTGATAGTTACTGAAAATGTGCTATTAAGTAATAGCCAGTAAGCCAAGTGTGGTGGTGCACTCCTATAATTCCAGCTCTCAGGAGGCTGAGGCAGGATGATTGTTGCAAGTTTGAGATGAGGCTGTATTATGAAGTGAGCTCAAGGCCAGCCTGAACTGCGTAGAGAGATCCTTCTCAAAAAAAACAAAAAAAGTGAATAAATATCCATGTTGTTCAATTTTGACATCATTATACTTATGTTATTTGCATTACCTTTGATCACAAAACAACATTTAAAATTTTCTGTATGTTCAATTACTATGAAGGATAAAATGTTGTTCATGAGTATTAGCAAGTGACAAATCCTTCCTAGGAACTGCTCATTTGTTTTTCTTATTATTCCAGATTTATGGTTTTTCTTACCAATTTTGTAACTACTTTGTACATTAACACTATGCTATATCTGTGTTACTATTTTTGCCCTTATTTTTCTGTTTGGCAAATAATTCACAATATTTAGAAAAACAGGCTGGTAACTCCTATGAACCCAAATATTTTTATGCTTTTCTTTGTGATTTCTTCTGCTATTTTGCCAACATTAGTTTAGTTTTATTGATACTTGTTTCTTTTATCAAAGATCTCCATTAATTACTAAAAATAATTCAGTGTCATTTTACCTAACATTAGAAAGCAGGTATGAAGGAGAAATTGATTATGTGTATTTATAATACTCAGCTAATCATTGGTAGCACGTTTCTACATATATCGATACACAGGTATGTTGCTTAGAAATCTATTTTGACTACATTTTTGTATAAACTTAGGATTCTCATCTATGGATAGGGGAATTACAAATGGTTTTTATTTTCTTTTTGTAGTTGTCTGTAACTTGCTAAATTTTGTATGAAATAATGTGTGTACTCAAAAAGGTAATTAATTAAAAGATAAGGTATTTGAGAAAAATCTGCTTGGCTGATTTTCCTTAATACATGAGATAAGGAGCATTCCCTGGGGTGTTCATATACTCCCTAAGTACAAACCCAAGAATCTGCTGTCATAATCTAGGGTTGGAGGTGCCAGGCAAGTGCTCTAGCTCTGAACTACACCGGGAGCCCAGATGATTCTACTCTGAACTCAGTTTTGTTAGAAATTCATTAATGGAATCCTTGAAGGTCAAGTTGTGGATGTAATCTTCCAGGAAGGACTCAACTTCACTTTAAAAGACTGATGGGGTACTACCAATCTGAGCTGTCTTTAAACTGAATTTTCAGTTTGTAAAGTTCTTGGCAACATAGTACAAATTTGCATGCAAGCATAATATTGAAGAAATGCAGGACAAATATACATGCAGGCAATGCTATAATGAAGGTTATATTTAATCTTTTGTTAGAGATATATTGTTGTCTTGACTGCCCATTAAGATACTGCCTTTCAAGTGTCCTGGTTTGTTTTTAGTAACCAATCTCTCTTCCAGTTTTTGAGGGCCCTGGCAGGTGTACTATCCTGTCTGCACAGGAGGAGAGGGGAAGAAGAATAGAAGTGTTGTGAACAGATACAAACCACCCACAACAAATGTGCTTGTGACACACAGCACACATGTACTAATAAAGGAAAATCTCAGAAGAAATGGAAGCCCTGGATTTAAGAAGACTAACATTGCCTTGGGGATTAACTCTACTTCAGCACTTTTTTCTCTTTCAAGGTTTGCACTTTCTCATCATTTTTGGCATCTGAGGAAAACTTTTAAAAAAATTTTCATTTCAGCTGATCCATTCACTTAAAAGTATTCACTTTATTCCTATATCGGCAGCTGGAAGCATCCACATGCCTGGAAAGTTGTTCTTTCACTGGCTTCTTTTCAATCTGTTCTTTTGTAGATCGATTGTATTCAAAGCTGTGTTTGCCTTCTTAAATATCAGTTTACACACATTTTATAAGTGTTGGCTCATCATTGTTACATTGTTATTCAATTTGAAGAATTTAGTTTGTGTTGATATTTTACTGAATTGAGTCAGACAGCATGTTTGTATGGTATGCAGCATAGGGCAGTGTTTATTTGGCCTAATACAAGATCATTTGTGTGAACGGTCCATCAAATGGGAAAGAAATTTATTAATCTCTAAGTTAAGTGTATGTATAAACACTGGATGAGCCTGTTAATGTTACTTCTGCATCCCTGCTGAACATATTTTCATATGAAAGCGTTAAATAGTACACATGCATTTACCCTCATTGATTTATTTGTTTCTGCTCATAATTCTTTAAATTGTATAACTTATTCTCAGTCTTCAAATATATATCATTTTAATAATATTTTAGAAAACTTAAGATATTGTGAATGTGGAGAAATTCACTCTTGTTCACTATTTTATAGACATAGCTTATTCTAAAACTCTTCATTTGCCCCTGCATTTAACTGGAAGCAATATTAACAATTACATTTGTATTTTCCATCATTACATTTTAACTATTACTTTTACTGATATTCAAAACCTTTGTCACTCATCATTTTGTTTTGAATTTTATTTTATTCATGTTAAAATTTACTGCATTTGTACTGTGCTTTGTAATTGACAGTTTGCTTCCATCTTTATATTTTTATCCTTTAAAATGTCCCTTGATAAATCAAATGTTTGAGTTTTGATATTTTATTTAATAATAAACTCAATTATTTACTAAACCTTTCTAGTCTTTTTGAGCCAGGGTCTCATTATGCAGTTTAGGCTGGCATTGAACTCACTTTTTGACCCAGGCTGGCCTCAAACTTGCAGCAATCCTGTAGTGTCAGCATCCTGAGGGCTGGTATTTTAGGCCTGTGCCACTGTGCCTGGCCAGTAAACACTTCTACATTCATATTGTCATTGTGATAATTTTTGTTTCTAGCTTCTCATTTGTTTTTGCTTTCTATTTTTCATGGTTTCTTTTAAAATTTTTGATCCTTTATTATCTTCTTGAGACACTGAAATCAAATTCTCATAGTGATAGCAAATATAATAATGATTATAATGACCTCTTCACTCCAGGTAAAAATAACTTGTTTTTCCTTACTTTTAATCTTTCCCATGTTGCATATTATCATGGTCTTAAATTTAGAGGTTTTTGTTTTCATACTTGTTTACATTTTTATTGTGATAAAACACGTGATGCCACTATTTTAACTATTTTATGGGTAAAATTCTGTGGCACTAATTATAGTCACAATGTTGGACAAATGTTATTACTGTTTCCAAAATATTTTTATTACCTCAAATAGAAAGGCTGCACCCATGAAACGGTCACAATCCATTGTCCATGTTCTCTAACTCTCATTATCTTATAGTATATTTTCTGGTTTTAGGAATTGGCTTCTTCTAGATAGATCATATCAATAGTCATTATTTCACACATTATGTCATTTTCTGCCTTATTTCACTCAGCATAGTATTCTCAATGTTCACCCACATATCAGAGCTTCATTCTTTTACACAGCTGCATAGTAATCCATTGTGTTTATATACAATATTTTATTGGCGTGTTTCACTGTTGAATTTTTTCTAACTTTTTGGCTATTCTGAATTTTTATGGTTGCAGTGAACACTAGTACACAGATAACTGAGTGCCTTTTTTCAATGAATACTTAGGATTAGAGTTACTGAATTATGTGGTATTTTTACATTTAGTTTTTTGAGTAGCCTTCAAACTCTTTTTCACAGTAGTTGAACCATTTTTCTCCCTGCTAAGAATATATAAGTTCCAGTTTCTACACAACTTTGCCCATCTTCCTTACTGTACTCCTCATAGTGGCTGTAAAGTGACATTTTAGGATTTTCATTTGACATTTTATGATTCACATTTTCAAGTGAAGAATGAAATTAAGTATTTCATCAAGTGTTTATTGGACATTTGTATATGTTTAGCAAAATATCTATTGAGTTTTTTGTCATTTAGCAAGTTAATATGTATTTTAACTACTGAGTTGAAATTCTTTGTGGATTCTGAACATTATTTCCTTAGACATATGTCTGTGAATAGTGTCTCCCACTTTTAAAAATATCAGTGTAACTTTTTCTACTGACTTTGATGCACAACAGTTTTCATTGTGGTATACACAACTTTGGAGTAAGGGTCAGCACAAGCAGACCAGGAGAATCCAAGCCTGGCACTGAGGAGCTGAGCAATCATCTCCTAACTAACTGAGTGGGCTCCCGTGATTGCCAGTCAGGGCGAAAGGAGAAGTTAGAATCTGAGAATTAAGACCTCAGCAGATACCATGGGGTCAATATGATCACTCGCCCCTTACTACTTCAGTCAGGTGCTGTATTTTCTACCCAAGTGAACACAGAGGTGGGAGAGTCAGTCACTGCACCTCCTCGGTGTGAGGTCCCTGTCCCATTTCTCCATGTTCCTACACACTTAATCTGGACAATGGATACTGGGTCACATATCAGAAAGGCAGGCGTAAGGGTTATGGGGGAAGATTAGTGTCCTTGACAATCTGGAAGATAAAGTAAGCCAGAGTGCCTGTGGCAAGTATTGTTCCTATATTGAAGTTCAAGAATCATTCAACAATATCAAGAAAGGCATTTCACTCAGTGCTATGCCAGAAACTACTCCACCTTTCTCAACTCAAGTTGTAGAAACCCAGCCTACAGCCCTGAATGAAAAAAAGCCTCTGCCCTTCTCCTCCCTGGACCTTTACCCAACATATGGGGCTGACCAGGTGACCCAGTCTTCAGAGAGCCTTTGGCATAATGATCAACTCAGGTGTTTCCAGCACAGAACCCACCGGTGATCACTGAAGGATTATAGATTGGAATCCTTGCTTCCAACTTGGTTTTGCTCAGTATTTTGGTTTTCATCATTATCAAAAAGTATTTGATCAGCAAAATGCAGATGTGAATCCTGAGCAAGGTTTTCTGGATTTGTCTTTAAATTCCAGCTTTGCAACGGCAAGGCTCAGAGAAGACAAAGCCTACATCACCAAGGACAGCCTTTATGTCACAGATCATGGCCCGGCAGTACGCTCTGCTCATTACAGTGAGCAGGCTTCCCCATGTCTACTGCTTCTCCAATCCCAGCACCATTTTTCTGTATCAGTTTTTATCTGTCTTTCCAATAGATCAGTGCTACTGGATAGAGTACGTGTCAGGTCAAGGCCATAAATTGTCAAATTCACTGTTAATGTTGTCCTGATATTTTACTGTACGACTGGCCTTTTCTTTCCAGGCACTGCAGGGCTCTCTGTCAAGCATGAATAACTCAGAGTTTTGTCTTTTCTTTCGACTCTGTAATCGTTCTATCCATCGAGAAAAGTAATCAGATAATATAGGAGACAAACTTACTGCAACTTTCCATAGCAATAAGATTTAAAAATCAAAATATCCAATGTGAGACTTCACTTGGGAGTGTTTCATGAGTATCTCTTGTTTTTATATTGTAACTTTAATTGTGACATTTTTGTATGTCCCCAAAGTGTAGATCATGTGAGAATGCAGGTTTTTATTTCCCTTGTGAGGAAGAAGAAGAGAGTCCACTCTCACCTTGGTAGTTATATGTGTTTTCTCATGGCTCTGCATAATCCCGGGACCCACATGGCTGTTTAGCAGTCACATGAAGTTGCAGTACTGAGTATGAAGCAGGTGGGTGCCCAGAGAAGACAACCACTTGCCACATGGCTCACTGCATTCACGCTGTTTAGAATGCTATACCTGTGCCACGGGGTACACAGTGCCAACCTCTATGAAGCACATTTTAGAATGAGTCATGGCAGAAATGAACAAGGAGAAAGGGAAGGAACTGAGGAAAGGGTTTCTGCCTTACAGAATTTCTAGTACATGTGTAATAGTATTTAAAATTATTGTCACTAGTTTCACCCAAAATTCTAAATTTCTAAACTTTCCTAGAACACTGTTATATTTATAATTATTAATAATTATTAGGGTCTTTTTAGATATCAATGTTATGTTTCTGCTACTTAGTTAAGTTTTTGGGTTTGCCAAAACAGCTATAAAGGCTATTGTAAAGATAGCTTCAGTCACAGGTATGATTTTTTAAAAGCGTTGATTTATGAGTGGCTGGCATTGTCAGACGAGAAGCTTTTCTGCATGCACAGTTCACAGGGCTTGTTATTCATTTCAGTTCCAATTTCATTCACAGCTGCTCTCCCCACAGTGGTCTAGAAGGGTAGACTTTCAAAGGTCACATTTTGGCAACTGCTCTCCTGAGTTGTAGAAATGAGTAGGTCTTCAGAAGGAGGGTCTGTGGACAAACAAGACAACTGCACACTGTATTCTGGCTATACCAAATGAGGTTAACATGATTTTGTCTAATATTAGATTGTTCTGAAACTGTAGTTTTATTTTTCTGAAATATGAGGCAACATTCACAAATATGAAGCTTTAAAGTAAAAACCTAGAGTTGGAGCTTCTCTGGAAAGATTTGTCGAGACTGGGTTGCATTCTGAAGTGGTCAGGGGCCTAGTGGGTGAAGCCACACTAGCACTGCACTCCTTGGTTTCTTGACCATTTGTTTTTATACTTGCAGGGCTTTATACTTATGATGCCTGCTTGAATTCTCCATATGCTCCTGGAGGTTTATAATGCATCTTTAAAGGGCCTGCTAATCTGGAAAATGGGCAGCATTTCCAGAAATAATCTGAACACAAGAGTTCCAGAAACAAGTGACATCCAGGAAAATAAAATACATGAGGGTTTGGGAGAAAACACACATTGCCCAGCATTAAGAATTGGACACAATTTCTGATCCGAACTCTTACAAGAACACTAGATGACATTAGGATAACTTGCTCTTCATTCCTACTCATTATAATCATTTCATATTTACTTTGTTATATAGTGGTAATTCCAATACAATTTTACTTGCTAGGGACTTTAAAAAGTATAAAACAATAATGAATGCAAGTTTTTTCCCAGGAGATTTTGTAATGATAGCAGATTCAGCGTCAGTTCTCAGTAAGTAATTTCACTAGGTTTACATTTATAAATCTCTTGCTGTATATAGGTTTATGTCTTTTTAAAAACAATGTCCCTTTGTGAAACAGTTGATGTTAGGTGGTTTCATTACTATACTATCGAAGAAAATTCTGTAGTAACAGAAGAATGGACCAGAAAAGGGAGGAATTTAGGTAATATGAATTCTTCTTCAAATGTATCAGTCTTATAGATCATAGTGAACTTTGTTTTGATTTTGATCATTTGAGACATGGTAGATTCAATTAACTACAATCTGTACTGAAATATTAGAATGTGGCTATAATTAAGATTGTTAATTAAGTTTAATGCAATTTTGCACATCTGTAAGAAGTGGGAAATTCAGTCACTCACTGATAGCTATAAGTGTGTGATAATTTTTTGAGTACATTAAAATGGATTCTTCTTGGTTGTGTAGTGAAATTTTTTTTTTCATAAAAAGTTTTAATTTTGAATTAGGTCCAATTTATCTAATTTTTTTATTTTGTTCATGTCTTTCATGTGAGATTAAATCATGTGAGATTTAATAATTCATTGTCAAGTTCCTGGTCATGAACATTTATTTTACAATACTGTTCCATATTTATTTAAGTTTACTATGTGATGTGAGGTAGGGATTCAACTTCATTGACTTCCATGAAGACAGCTAGTTTTATCAACAGCATTTATCAATGATTCTTTGCACTGTAATGAATAGTTAACACTCATAAAAAATCGATTCACTATAAATGTTGACTTCATTTTAGGACTCGATTCTACTCCATTTTTATCTGCCTTTATGCCAGTACCACACAATCTCGATTACTGTACCTTTGTAGTAAGTCTTAAAGTCATTAAGTGTGATTTTCCACTTCGTAATCTTTTATAATTTTATTTTTAAAAGCAAAACAGAAAAAAGGATAGAAATGGCACAAAATTTCAAAAAAGAAAAGAAGGGATCAACACTAGTTAATGCATTGCATATTGTTATTTCAGAACTAGTTGGTCAGTTTACAAAATCTAGGCACAGAAGTGATCAATCAAACTATGATAGCATAAACTGTTCTTTTTGATGAACTAAGAGATATTAGTAGTATCGTTATCTATCATGCATGCACATACATACATTTATATATGTTTACCAACATACATATAATCATTTCCTTTCTTTCTTTTTTTCTTTTGCCTACAACTTCGTTAATCTTTTCTGAAGTTTTTTTTGTATATTTATTGTCCTTCCTAAATATATATGAACTTGATGATTAATTTATTTGTTTCTGACAAACTGCTGTGGGAATTTTTCATAGGTACTTCACTGAAACTGTAGATCATTTTTAGCAGGATTGACATGTTAAAAATATTAAGTATTATTTGATGAACATGAGATGTTTTCCTATTGCATCTTCTTCAATTTCTTTCAACAATGTTTTAATTTACAGTGTACAAGTAGTTAAATATTTCATTCTCTTGGATGTACTGTAAATACTATTATTTTTAAATTTTACTTTTCAAAGTGTTACTTTTAGAGAAAGAGCAGATTTTATATGTTAATCGTGTAGTCTGCAATCAGAATTTTATTTTCCTGGCATACAGATATTCTTTCCTTAAGAATGTTGTAATTTAGAGGACATAAGTTTTACAAAGTACCTCAATAATGTCTACTCCACATTATTTATATAGATGTCTATTAAGTCCATTTAGGATTTCACAGGTGCAGCCTCCATTTTTTGAAAATGTCTACATGTACATAGGCATATGACTTAGAATATTTTTATTTGATCTGCCTATTTAGATGAATTGTCAAATAGAAATAAGTGTTTCATTGTGTTTAAACTGAAATGCTGTTAAGAATCACTTTACATCATTTTAGAAGGAAACAAAACAGTACTTGTCTATCAATGTTTGAAGATCAGTTGAACATGAATGCATGAAAAAAACAAAACTGGAAAAACCTAAATCTACTGTAACTATTTTTTACATCTTCAATCATTAATAAAAATAAACAGTTGAATCTCACTAGGCATTACAATGCTATATTTTATGATTTCATGCAACTATCATTGTCTCATTCCATTTGTACTGCTTTAAAAAAATACCTGAGGTTGAATAATTCATAAATAAAAGGACTTTATTTCTCATAGTTATGGAGCTTGGAAAGACCATCACCAAGGCACCCTGATGCTATGAATAATGTGTCCTCTCAAAAAGAGATGAGATGGTAAAGAACATTTCCACCAACACTTTTATAAGACATTAATCTCATCCATGAGGTCTGAGTCATCATAGTCACCTCACAATATCCCATTTCATATTACTTTTTCATTAGAGTTAGATTTCAACATGAATTTTGGAGGAGACATAAATATTCAACTCATAACAATTGTGAATCTTTAAATTATTGCAAACATTATAGGTAGAGAGTTAAAAATCCAGGTACATCAAGAAAAGCTCTATAGTAAAACAAAGTGTTGAGCAAATCATGATTTCCCAAATGTCAGAAAATTTTATAATAATAGTTCCTAACAGTATTGAGTATAAAGGGTAAGCACTGTTGTAGTCTGAGTACTTAAATGCTAGACTTCATTTAATCACAACAATTTAGTAAGGCAGGTAGTACTACTATCAATGTTTTACAAAATAAAATGTTCAGTGGAGCCCAAAATAAAGAATTCCAACTATCTAGAAGTAGAAAGGAGGCTCTTAATGGTTATACAGACTCAGAATCAATACAAGTGATTGAAACTGCAAAATATGCTAAAGAATACACTCAAATTAAATGGATTTATAACCTTACTTCAGTGTTGTTATTTATCTAGTAAATTCTGTGTTTGTCACCATGGGCTCCAAAAATTTATTATTCTCACCATTTTAATTCACCAAGGCAAGTCAATAACACACTATGGTTATAAGTGAAATATTTTGTTTTCAAATGATTACTTCTACAGTTTTCTATTAATCAAAACTGTCTCTTTTTAATGATACAATTGTATTTCTGATTTCATGATGTCTATTCTCAACATGATTTTATTTTTATAAGTCTCCATTTACATTTCTTCAAAATATGGACACCTATTTTCTCCACATAGAAATAGTAAGTTTGAAATTCACCTGAACCTTACAACTTTATAAGAGTACCCTTCTCATGTTTCATTCTATTTTGTTTTACCTTTTTATATCTGGAAACTTTGAGACTTTGTCTTTGATTATTTTTAAATTGCATTTAGTATGATTAATGTGCACTCGATTTTTAGATCTCTCATAAATGACAGTATTTCCCAGTGATTTTCATATTTTGACACAGCATTCTAGGTAAAATTGGTGGTGGGTGTTGATAAAGGATTTTTGCAGTATTAGAGATTGTTTCTGTTAAACAACTATAATAATAAATTAAAGAAAAAGTTTTTCTTTCTTGTAATTCTGGGACTCAAACCCAAAGTCTTTCCTATGCTAAACACATGTGCTAGAACTAAACTATACTGCAGTGCCAAAATGCACAGTGTCAAGGAAGGTAATTGGTAATGAGTTTATATAATACAGTCTTTTCAAATTTTTAAAAGAAATGTTCCCTCAAGTATAATGAGGTTGATAATAGCAACTATCAAAGACTTACTTTTAAAATTATTTAAGTGATTATATTCATAATGTCTTGAGAGCATAATGCGGTACAATTTTTTTCCAGGACGATATAAATCCTGTTCTTGTCACTGACTATATTTGGAAGATTCACTAGCCTTCAATTGTTTTTTAATATGTGGACTTCTTTTTAAAAGTAACATCATTCATAGAAAGTAGATGTGAATTTTTTCATGATAATTTTCTTGGTTCTTTTTTTTTTTGTGGCTGAAACAAAATATCCAACATTCAAAGTTAAAGGAGGAAAGGTTTATTTAGCTCACAGTTTGTAGAAGTTTCAGACCACAGTCAGCTGGCTAGAAGGCAGGGTGGCACAGTAGAAGAGTGACAGTTTACGGTTTCAGAGGACTAAAAAAGCATACAGTCATCCTCCAAAGAGATGCTCAGAACTCTTTCCCCAGTTGCTAAAGGGGTGGGGGTTTGAGTGTTTGATTCCCAGTCTGTGGGCTGCTAGGCTCAGTGGAGCCGCTGACTGGGTCCCGTCTTGGATCGCACTGAAAGGAGGCGCCTACGGAGAAGGCAGGCAAGTTGCTCTTTTTGTGCAACTGCCTGGGTTCCACCACGTCAGGATCTTGGGAGCTGTTGACTGGGTCTCCTCCTGGCTTGCACTGGAGGGAGGCACTTACCAAAAGGGCTAATAGTAGAATAACAATAAAACTTAAAGACCCGCCATAACTGGAACCACAATGATGAAAAATAAAATACCTGTGTATACCTACAAAGCAAGCATATACACGTGTCCACAGTGAAAGAATCCATATTTTCAGCAAATTGAAAATAGTAGTGAAACAGGAAGAACTTACTAAAATGAATTAAAAGTGTAGAACACCTTGAAACATAAATGTAAAATTAAGGGAAGTTATGTTCAAAGCACAGAAAGTTTTGATGCAAAAGCAGACAGTAATCAAGAAAAAAATAAGAGATAAAAATCACATTAGAAATGAGAAATTGTAACTTTCACAACAGCACATATATTAAACAAAAATGCTGCAAAAAAGATTAAGGGTAGAAATGACAGAAGAAGGAGAAAGTAGCACAAAAATTACAAGAAAGAATCTTTGTGCAACAGACAATTTCAGAGAATGCTAAGATGAAGAAATAACTGGATATCTGTATAGAAAACAGCAAAAGTATTGAAATCAACCCAAAATTTAAAAGGGGGTATTCCTGAAAGTTTTTCTAAAATAAGTTACTTGAATCTATGTATTGGGTCATTGGATCCAAAGACATCAGCTCAGAAGGATGTCCTATTTGTAAAATATGATTTTAAATGTAGAGAACACTGGCTTTGAGTCGATAGGCAAAGAGAGCAAATCACTTAAAAAGGAGAGAAAGGTTGTTATTAGGTTTCTCAAAAGTATTCATCAACAATAACAATAGTAATTGTGTGTATGTGTGTTTAATTTGTAGAGGCAGATAGTGGAAAAATGAAATCCTCTTTTGCATAACCAACTGAACTAAGTGTCCAGTATGAATTTTGGTACAAGAAGAAATACTATTGTATACACAAAAGAAAGAAGAGAGCAAAATTAACAGTTTTAAAAAGGGAAAAATGTAAAAAAAAAAAAAAGATGGGGAGGAAATGTGTGTCTTTGATTTTCTTCAGCTGGCTATGCTGCTTTCCTAGGGTCAAAGCTATTGTTGGGTGGGGATGGGGTCTCTTAAATCACTCAGCATGGATTCAGTTAGTCCCTCTTTCTTTTCCATTTTGTACAAGAACACAGCAAAGCAGAGCCTGTAGCCAAAGCGCTGCCAGGCCTGATTTGGTTGAGGTAAGAGAAGGCGAGGATATTTAAAGCATCATTTAAATCAATTCTGTTTGTAGAATCTAATCTGGATAGGAAAAAGCAGAAAAAACAGGGAACCCTGGATCATGAAAACGAAGCAGAAAACATTCAAATAGTTATTCCAAACCATGCAATTCGTTAAACTATTACATTATCATACTATATAAATTTAGATACAAAAAGGAGAAAGTTAATATGAAAGTTATAATATTAACAAAAGTCAAACACAAGAGAAATATTGATTCAGAAAAGATGAAAATTGTGAACAAAATTTTCATATGAATCTTTAAAAAAATGAAATAATCATCTATTAGAAAGGTATACGTTAAGAGTTCATCTTAAATTGATAAAAACTCAGTAATAAGGAGAAAAGAACAAAACTGTCACAGAAACAGAAATCATTGGGCAATATGTCCATAAATATGATGAAAAGATAGCAAATGCAATGGAGAAGTCAGATAGACAAGTGAGATGTAGAATTAAAAGAATTCAAAAGCTGTAAGCAAAAATATTCAGCATCTAAAATAGACATATCTATACATTAAGTACCAAAAGCCAAAAGATGAAATAGTTCTGAAAGACACGTATAAAACTGTATAATTCAGTAAATAATTTAGAAAAAAATAGTTGAATAGAAGATATTATTGTAGCACACCACAACACAAGGCAATAATGGACTGAGAAGAGTTAATATGGGGACAAATACAAATAATATAATCTTTTGTTTAAGTTAGATTTAAAGGTTGAGTCATCTACAAAAGGTTAAAAATATGACTAATCTTGGCCTTTTGCACAGGAACATACATTGTAAATTCATTGCTTATTATTTATTCCACTACAAAAATTAAAATTTTTTTTTTAATTTTTAAGAAAACTAATTGTAGCCCCAAAATATTATGTTCAACCAAACTATCCATCTGGTATAAAAGCTTCACATAAAATTTCTAAGAAATGCAAGAACTCAGACTTTTCTTAAGGAAACTATTTTGGGTTGCATCTGAAGAAAAAATTATTACATATCCTTATTGGAAGAACTGCCATCAACATTTGAAAACAGCTATAAAACTTCCAGTAAAAAAATATGGTGATCAAGGTGACTGAACTAAATGTGTGTCTGTAGGGGCAAAGAAAGTACAGTAAGGATTCAGTCTCTAAAAACTGTAAGACATGAAGTAAGAATTAAAATATGTTTACTGCTTATACCTACCATCTATGATGTCAAAGGGTTTCATTCAAAGATATCAAGTATTGTAAGTACATGTGTGCACATGCGTGTCTGCTACATAGAATATATATATGTATTTGCCAAAAGTATAAGAAATAAAAAGAAATATGTTTTCATAAAAATCATGCAGCATGGGAAAACGAGTAGATAGAGAAGCTTTGTTACTACAATTGTATTGTATAATATATAATTATGTTATAATTGTCATTGTTGTGGAAAATTAAGATACTGTATACTCTAACAAAATAGGGGTACAAAGATATTTATTTAATACGGATATTATATAAAGTTATAATTGTATTCCTAGAAGAAAAATGTAAACTGTGAAGTAAATGAGGAGTTACCTAACAGACAAAAGATGACACGAAGCATAGTAATAAACATAAATAGGTAGGTAGGCATGGTGGCACATCCTGTAATCCCAACACTCAGGAGGCTGAGGTAGGAGAACAACCACATAGTCAAAGCCAGCCTGAACTACATAATTGGATCTTATCCCCTGAAAAATGTAAATAGATTCAAGTAACATGTTGAAAGAAAAAAATATTTGTACTTGAGAAAATAATTTAGCTGGGATACATAAAGAGAAATACATATAACGAAATGATTTGAAAAGTCTAAAAATAATAGACAAAGCTACAATAAATATAAAATTTTTTATTGGATTTTATTTTCTAAGCTAAGGGAAAATTGAATATAAGAAGCAGCAAGTGAGATAGAAATAAAATGTAAAAGCCATTATTCAAAACTTGTGACTACACTGAAAATAACACAGCATCAGCTTTCATAAAACAGAAACAACAAACAAAGAAGAGCTAAGTGAATAGATTGTGCATTGGTCAGAATTTGCTCAAGAAAATTCAAATCTCCCTCCATAAGCCATTATGGGTTTTTACAGCATGAGAGACGTTGGGTTGTCCGAAGATCAGAAAAGTTACTGCAAAGGATCCTAAAGATGTCAGTTGAATAAAATCAGTATTTCTCAAAGCTTCTCTGGCAAGCTGATATTATTCTCCAAAAGCTAAGATGCACTCCTACTATCTTAGTCTGCAACAGTAAAATATTTGCCTCTCAGGTTATGGATGTCCAATCTACTCACACAGTGGTTGTAACTACTTCTGGAAAAGAAAGTATTTTTTCCACTTCTTTTCCTCCCAAAACACACAAACTTTCCTTTTGTTACCATACTGTGTGCCATGAGCAGATGACAAAGATGTTCTGGCAGTACAGATCCTGGGTTTTCCTTTTGAAGGAGACCTATGTCAGGCTATCGAGGTGGCAGTTTCAGTCAAAACAGTGTTTAAAGGTATTTTTAATGTACAACAACTTAGTTATTAAGGTAAATTCATTACTATTTATAAAACTCTGTACTCAGATACTGAAACACATCTGTTTCCACAAAAACCTATAAAACATTTACAAAAATTGACTATATGTTATGATACAAAGTAGATCAAATAAATTTCAAAACATTAGTAAGGGAAATTCTTAGTGTAAAAAACGTTGAGTGTGTCATCCAATTAGAAATTTATAAAACTTTTAAAGTTTATAAAACTTTAAAAGAAACTTTATAGGAACTTTAAAAGGAACTTTAAAGTTTATAAAACTTTAAAAGGAAAAGTTATAAAACTTTTAAAGTCTTTTAAAAACTGGATCAACAAGAGAACAGGAATGAACATTAGTGAATGCCTAAAGAACAATGATAATAAAGTTTCTACCATGAGAATCCACAGATGCTGTTGAAGACAGCCCCGTACAGGATGAATTTCCAAAGGGAGTCACGAGACACAGCACACAGTAATATGCCCAGCTATGGTTTATGATAGTGAAAGAATGAAAAGCAAAATCAGAGAAGCAAAAAAGGCAGGGTGAGGTCCAGAAGAAACCAGAAACAAATTTCAAGAGTTCTACCAGTACAGTCACAAAGGAGGTATTGATTTCCTCCTGAACCACACTGCGACAAATGTTGCCCACCATGGCTGTCCTTTACAGACCTCAATCCCAGACTCTTTATTTAAGAATGGAGACAAATTATCTTTTAAAACTCTGTTCCCAAGATAATGACAGGTGTTTGGTGTAAGTATGTATGCACACAGTGTAAGCAGAGGAAGCTACTCTTACCAGGGGATGGTGGGAACTCTCCTCAAATCAAAGTTTACAGATTAAATAATTCAAAAGCATGATTTTGTAAGTAGAGCAGCCATAGGTGTACTTTATCATTTAACTTCCCTGATGCACCTAAATCAGTGCCCAGGAGGCAAATAGTATACTTAAGTGCACGTATTAAGAAATGTATTAGCTCCCAGGAGGAATGTAATATTTATGTATTGCAAACATGACTCATAAAAAGTAAAAATTGAAAAAAAAGTCTAGTTCAGAAAAGTCAGCAAAAAAATTAAAATAAATGAAAAGGCAGCACAAACAGTAAATGGAGAAAAAATAAAGTCTGAAATTCATGAATTAGCACAATTTTGTGAGAGTATAAAAATTAAATTACACAGCAACTAATCTAATAAAGCATAAAAGTGAAATAGGGAAAGTAAAAGCACACAAGCTTAGTTCTTTAATTTTAAAAGAGCTATAGAATAGGTAGGAAAATATATCTTTAGCTACTATGAAATTTTAGGAAAAATGTGTAGAGAGTACAGCCTAATTTCTGTAAAGTAAGAAGAAAATATTGCCAAGCAAATACAACCAAAAAAGCTCTAGGTTCAGAAGAAATATATGTTCCATCAAAACTTTATTTTTTTATATCATAAAAACTTTTAAAAAATGATAACCCCAATATTATTTAAGTTGTTCAAGATCTAAGAAAAAAATCTGTAAAAAGTTTTTCTAAGGTAAGTTTTACATTAATACCACAATCTGATCAAAGTAAACAAAGACAGAAAAAAACCTTACCTCTTGGCTTTGAGATACTAGGATAAAATTATAAAAAGTGTACCAATAAAATTAATTTTAGAAAAGTGCTCAGAAAATAAAATTGTAACTAAAATATTAAGAAGAAGAAATAGCACAAGTTTCTTTAAGTAGTAGTGCACCAAACCAAGAAGATTTTATGCTATTAGAGCAGGAAAATGTTAAGATTAGGAAATGTATACCAAACAATTGATTATAAGTCCAAAGGTGTGAAGAACTGGCACTATCAAAGTCTTAAAAAGAAATTTAAAAAATGAAAAATAAAATACTTTATTTTTCCTCCTGAGTGCGGGGGTTATAAGCGTGAACCATCCCACCTGCCTCCTTATGTGGTTATTCTCTGAGAAGCCACTTTTACATGATTCATTCATATTTGAAACATAAATTTTTCCATGCTGAATAGATACTTATGAATACCTATGGAGCCCACTCACTCCTTTTCCTGCCTAAATATAAAAAACCATCCTAATGATCCATTATGAAATTTCATGCTATTTTTGAAATAGAAAAGAAAATAGCGGAGAGCAGATGGCAACTAACACAACAGAAAGTCTTATCCTCTTAAAAGAGGTTGAGGAAGCCTCAGAACTACTTCCTATTTAGGAAAAAAGGCCCTGAGATAAGGGGGTTGGCGGAGTCAGAACAGAGAATCTTATCCCCTGATGAGCTCTTGGACGAGCTCACGCAAGGCTAAGGGACTTAGGACATGTCATACAAAAATCACATGAGATCATGGAGCACTTCTCCCTGAGCTACCTAATAAGCTAAAACTTATCTATAGTACTGTCACAAACATTAATGTATTATTTGCTGAAATATACGAAAGAACACAAAGGAAACTTTCAAATGGATTTGGTGTAATGGACTCATTTTGTAAGAAACTGAGTTCCTCAGGGAAGAGCCACAGCAAGTAACACAACTATGAGGAGAACCCCTTGTTCCTACTCCACATCCACCCACCACCTAAAGATTTATCTTCTCCAACTTAAAAACAGTGGCAACTTCAAAGAACATTTCTGCCACTGGAGTTTCTCACCTACACTACTACACATGAATAATCCAAAGTACAAATGTTTGCAATACCAACCAATTTTGTATAAACTCATACATACTGTTTGCCAAACTCTACTATGATCATAAAAAAGAGCCTCTGTAACTGTTTTCACCTCTCGTGAATCAAACTGAGTCAAGAGGAATGAAAATGTCTATCTTGTTAGAAATTTGATTATAGTTTCCAAAAGATTCATACTTCCTAGTTCCCAGCACCAGAGACTATGTTAAATCTCACAGTCAAGGACAGTTAAGGCTGCTAACAATTGGGTTTAAAGCAGAGAGCTCATCCTGGATTGTGCAGGCGGCCCAAGGTAATTACAAGGACCTTAAATGTGGATGGGGATGCAGAGGAGCAAATGCCAGGGTGATGTGCTGGGATGGGAGAATGAATCAGGCGTTGTTGCTTCTGAAGATGGAAGAAGACCAAGGAATGTGAGTCAGAAAGCAGAATTCTTCCCTAGAGCCTGCAGAAGGAAACAGCCTTGATACATGGGTTCAATCTGTGAGAACGTTTGACTTTGGAGCTACAGTACCACATGGTAATAAAGTAGGTATTTTAGGCCATCAAATGTTTGATGAAGTGTTATAACTGCAATAGAAAAAATGAATATCAGGTTCAATCCCAGCTTTCCTGTTGCCCTTGAAATGTTGAGCTGCATTTATAGTTATAGAAACATAAAATTAATATGGGTATTAACATCAGGTAAGTAAGCAAGCTATTCCGTCCAAATAAATCCATTCTAAAAATGCAATTCCAATGAACATTTATTGTGCTCATACCAAATGAAAGCAGATAAGAAATGTTCCTCTCCCATCTGTCTACAGCTCACTTCACCCAGCCAGGAAGGCTTCCTTGCTGGCTTGGTACACGCATGTTTCACCCGTTGTCTGCCATCAGATAGTTGGTTGTAGTGCAGTGGCTCATAGGCTTCTTCAGAAGCTCAGAATCTTCTTAGAAAGTGATGACCATGACAGCTCATGGAGAATTTCTTCCTTTTCTAAATGAAAGAAAAGAAAAATCTCAAGTCACATTAACCTTGTAAGTATCAGAACCATGAAATCTGTAGAGCAACAAGCAGGGTCTCTGTGGCCTAGAGTGAAGATGGACGCACAGTCAGTGTGGAAGTTGAGGACACCTAGCCACAGGGGCCGAAATCTCTACCTCTGTAATTTATTATGTGTCTCCTCCCTTTTAGATTACTATATTGCAAAGTATGATAAATATATTCATCAAGGGAATTGGCCCATATACATATTGCAGTTCATTATCTTCTTATTTTGCCCTTTGGATTATTTGCATTTTGAGTTTCTCATGTAAGAGAAACCATGCTATATTTAACCTTCTGTGTCTGATTATTCCATTTAGCATTAAGGTCCCTGTGTGCATTTTCCTACAAACAATTCAAATTTAATCACTGTCATTTTCAACATTTATTTATTTATTTATTTAGGTACCAGGGATTGAACTCACGACCTCGTGCTTGCTAAGCACGCACTTACGCTGCTGAGCTAAACCCCCGGCCCCTCATCTTTCATTTATTAGTACATGTTTGTAGTACATAATGATCATGTTCTTCTTTGGGAGTTGGTACCTGCTCACAACACATCTTTATTCTTCTTTTATTCCCTTCCCTGCCTCTGTCTGTTGGTACCATCCCCACTTTTGAGAGAACTGTCTCCCTATTTCTTATTAGCTTTCATTTTTCTCTTTTATATTTTGGTTTGTCATATAAGAGAAACCACCCAACATTTAAACATGGGTGTCTGATTTACTTCTTTTCATCTTATGGCCTGAAGGTGCATCCCTTTTCTCAGAAATGACTCATTTATTCTTCTTTATGTCACAGTAATACTCCATTGCATACAAGTGCCACATCTTCTTTATCCTTTTATCTATTGATGGATATATGGGCTGCTTCTAACATTGTTTTGTTTATACGGTTTTCTTGTTTTTAAGACAAGTTCTCACCATGCAACCCAGTGAACTTGTGATCCTCCTCCCATAGCCTCCCGAGTGCTCATATTAGAGGTGTAAGCCATCATATTTGGCTTCCTTTTCCTTTTTAATACATTCAAAGGAGGAAGAGAGCACAAAGCCAGCCTCCCGTAAAATGAGTGCCACAGAGGAAGGACAGAAATGAAGAGGAAAAGAGAGCAAAATCATTTTGATTCAAGTGAATAAACATCTGTCCTTCTAAAAAGTGGACCTGAACTCAAGAATAACTAACAAAGAAAGAATTGGGGGAGAAAAGAATTTACCTCTCTGTTTAACAAGAAGGATGCCCATTTGTTTCCTTCCTCACCACCATCCATAGGTCTCCATGCTTGACCCCTGCAGGGTGTGACAGAGCTGGCTGCCATAGCTCTCTGAAGTGGCTCGTAGTCCACTGGAAAATGAGGCTTTCCCAAGTTTTCACTCTGCATTAAATAGAATAAAGCCTCTTTAACATCCAGTAGGGGCAGAAAACACAGAAAAACTCCCTGGTTCTCTGAGCACCTGCCCCATGCCTCTGATCCAGCCTGTTACCTTTGTCAGTCAAACACTCGGCCTAAATCACATCTAAGCCACTCATTGCCCAAGTGCTCAGAGTTCAGCTGCCTGTCACCACCTGCACAAGTCGATGTATATTTTTACCCAGTTTTACTTTATAATGTTCATAGCGGTGCTTTCACTGTCTCTACACACACACACACACACACACACACACACACACACACACACACACTACATATCCCTGTTCTTTGAAAGCTCTCTGATCGGAGCCTTACATGGTGGTAGTGTGGGCACTGCCCCAGCCAGGGTACACAGTGCAGTGAGTACTAAGGCCTTGCAGAGCATGGTGCCAGTGGAGAAGGCAGGAGAGTTCAGTGAGTATGTGGGGACAGTCAGTACTGCAGGGAGAGCTCTGGGGGACATCTATAGGACCCGCTGTCCCCCATCACCCCAGAGCAGGCAGCACTCCCCATATAATTGTAAAAAAAAAGCCTCACCCAGATGATAAAATAGGCCTGAAGAGAAGTTTATAAAGGAGGGGCTAGAGGTGGAGAAGGGAGGAGGATGGTAGAAGGTCAACTTTTCTGTCTTGGTTACTTTTCTCTCATGGTTGAGACAAAATACCTAACACTCAAAATGAAGGAAGGAAAAGTTTATTTAGCTTATGGTTTTTGGAGGTTTCAGTCCAGACTCAGTTGGCTTCAAGGCAGTGTCTTGAGGCATGACTAAAGGTCAGCTGTTCAAGGCAACTGCGGGAAACAATGCTTAAAGGGTAAAAGAGGAAAAGCACACCTTCTTCCCTCCCTTACATTGTATGCTGGCTGCCTGCCTCTGTCTAAAGAAGCAAGCCTTTGATTTTAGAAATTATTTTTATGGTATTTGTGCACGTGTGTGTATCAAATGTCTCTTAATATTTCCATGCCTTGTGACACAGAAATATTGCAGCTTGTCTTCACAAGATGAAAAGAAAATAAAGATGTATATTTAATTTGAAGAAGAGATATTTTGAATCCTAGAGGAAGAGGCTAGAACAATGTACTTAAGTACAAAAAATTGTACAGTGTCCACTTGCTGTATAAAATGATACCAACATCAAAAGCAAAAAAAAAATGCAATGGTAATTGATAACTAAGGGAGAATAATTATATAATAAAGGCTACTTTTCATAAAGTATGAGTGATTTCGTGCAAAACTTTACAAAATGTGAACAACAATAAAAAAATCTGTAGGTCATTCAGAAATAATTCATGAGTAAGTAAAAGAATCTTCAACTTCAATGGAAATGAACAAAAGCAAATATAAACAATGGATTATTTTCATTTTAACTGTAGAACAGGCAAAAATTACAGTGACTAGTGCCTTTCTTTGCGAGAATGTAAGACAAAGGCTATTTTCATTCATGATGATGCCATAAGGATGAGTTTGGTTGTGTGTTTGAGACAATTGTCCCTTACTACAGGAATGAAGTGGAATGCAACCAGGTATGGCAGCAGCATATACCTGTAATCTCAGCACTCGGGAGGCTGAGGCAGGAAGACGACTGTGAGTTTGAGGTCAATCCCGACTACATAGTGAGATTCTGTCTCAGAAAACAAAAAGAAAAACAAAACCCCATAAACATACTCTTAAAACTATTAGCAAAATGAAATGAAAAGGTACATTCAGATTAGTAGCAAAATTTAACAAATTTACTAATATACAAGACAAATATTCAAAGACCAAGTGTTCTTGCATTTCAATTGAAATGCATTAGAAAATATTTCATAAAAGTGTTTCTCCATGTCTGAAGGTGGTAAAAGGTACAAAGAGCAAAGAAAACCCTTTAATTAGTAAATAGGAACATAAAATTTTTAAATTATGAAACATCATATGCTGGATACCAAAGGAGATTCAAGGAAATATACATGTAAGCTATGTGTAAAGATTTTGGAGTAAGCCTAAATTTATGAAATTCTTCATCAATTGTAATTTTTTAAAAATGCCCTTGGAAATTTGATTTTTTTAGAAAAGTACAAAAACAAAAAAGAATGTAGCACATTAGGATATATATATATATATATATATATATATATATATATTATAAAGTATTAAGTATTTGGTTAGTTTTCTTTCCTTTCTTCTTGTCTCCCTTTTTTTCCACCTTGTCTCTTTCTCCTTTATTTTTCCACCCCTCTTTCTTTTCCTTTCCTCTTTTGCTTTCTACCAGACTCCCTCCCTCCCTTCTTTCCTTTCTTTTTTCCTTCCTTTGCTGTTCTGAAGGGCACTGTAGTGATCAATCGTTATTGTTAACTTCCTAGGCTTGGGAGTTGCCTAGGGATTAGTCAAGCGCACTGTGGATGCTGTGTCTGGGTTGGTCATTGGGGTGTGGCCTTGAGGCCTGTGTCTGATCCCTGCCTCCTTCTCTGGCTCTTTCTTGTTCACCCTACTGCCTAGCTGTCACAAGGTGACAAATTTCCTTCACTGTACTCTTCTGCTACGATGTTTCTTCCTGGGAATCAGCTGACCATGGATTGAAACCTCTGAAACTGTGAACAAAAACATACCCTTCTTTCTCGAAGTTGCAAGCATCAGGTATTGTGCCTCAGCAACAGAAGTGTTACCAACCCAGGTACTTCCATCTCTGAAGGTAGATTAGAGAAATTTACTAGTTAATTTCCCTTATGGTTGAATGTTGATACTTATGAAAGATTAAAGTATCTATTTTTAAAATTACATATATATTAGAAATTATTTTATGAATCAATCTTACCTTGGTAAAAATCCCATAGAGTTGCAAAAAGGATATATTCTCAGATATATATAATTTTTTGTGATGATTAGATCAAGTTCTTTAAAAGTATTGTTCAATCTGGCAGGTGCAAGGTTCTGAGTCCAGTTCTTGGTACAAAATAAAACAATAAACAAAACAAAACAAAATAAAAACACCAAACTATGGTGCAAATCATCTATATCCTTATTGATATTTTATCTACTTTTCCATTAATTACTGTGAGACTGTCAAAATCAATTTGTATTGCTATGACAAGATAACTTAGACTGGATAATGCAATTTATAAGACATAGAAAGTGATTTCCTTCTAGTTTTGGAAGCTTGGAATTCCTCAATCAAGGCATTCCAGATTTGGTTTGTCAAGAAATCTGTTCTCTGTTTTCAAGATGACACCTTTTATTGTATCTTTTGATATGACTCCAGGAGTCATATTATTCATTTGTGAAACAGCTCACTCATACACCTTGTGTTGCACATCCTCTGACCTGTCAGTTTCAGTGTGTGCAGTCCGTGTGACTCTCAGCTCCCTTTCTGTTGCTTTATTTTGATATCATTCATTGTTTGTTCCTTTGCTTCGTGGGACTTTCACTATGATCTTACTGTGTGACTACGTCCATGGGAGTCGTGCTGATGTAAATGGGACAGACTCTGATTTTCTCCATTTATTTGTTTGTTTTTAAAATAAAGATAAAAATAGCATCTGCTTTAAGAGCTTATTGTGAAATGGAAATGAGAAAATGGTCCTAAAGCATTTACCATACTGTGGAAACAACAAAGGCTCAATAAGTGTTAGATTTTACTTTTAACTTTTGAACCAATATATTGGTTTGCTTGCACATTTTGTGCTTCCTGCATTAGAATGCAAGCTCCACAAATCACAAAATCTTGAGTCTATGTACCACTACATTCCCTCATGGACCAGGGACAGCTTGGTATTTAGATGCTCAGGAAATACTTTTGAAAAAATGAATTTCATCAGTGAGCTTTGCTAAATGAAGAAACTATTCCTAAGAGTTTCTCATGTTAAACGTGGTCAACATGACCTGCACTTGTGGATGCAGTGACTGTGAGTATAAAAACACAACTTATAGTCAAGCTTACCTTTTTTTATTTTAAAGAGAAAAAAAGAGTAAAAATGACAATGAAACCAAGTTTCAAAACAGGTTAGTTTCTCAGTGTCTATAATGGTCATTTATTTGTGGCTTCTATCTGCTACTTTTAAAATATATATTTAAACTTTGATTATAAACAACATAAATTATGATGATTTGAGAATGGTAGAGAGTAAGCCCAGTATTGTGTTCTGGAATGCTGTAGATGTGTTTGACACTCATACTCCTGAGCTCTGTTTATTAAATGCAAAGTAATCTCAGAAAGACAAATTAAATCCGTGAAACAGAAACTTTCATTTGCATCTTACCAAACTGGAAGTCAGCATTCAGGTGAACATATATTTTCTAGGCTAGCTAAGTTTGGTAGATGTAACTAGAGGGATCTCAACGAAGATACTTCTGATTTCATCACCAGACATTCCTGGAGTATGCTTTGATTTAAAGAAAGACACGACTGTCATCCTTCCACCACCCAGCCCAGATATACCTTAATCTGCAGGAAGTGATTTAAAACAGCTGCCACTAAGGATTGGCAGATATGCCAAGTGCAGTGGAAATCTTCCTCATTCTTTTTGCAACTAGTGAATCAGTCCTGGGGCTTTTAGGGAATGGATTCATTGGACTTGTAAACTGCATTGGCTGTGTTAAAAAGAAGAAATTCTCTCTGGTTTGCTTCATACTCACTGGCTTAGCTATTTGCAGAATTTGTGTGATATGGATAATAATTATAGATGGACATATAAAGATATTATCTCCAAATGTGTATGTCTTTAGTAACTTAATTGAATATATATGTTATACATGGACAATTTTTAATCATTTGACTGTCTCATTTACTACCAGCCTCAGCATCTTCTATTTCCTAAAAATAGCCAATTTTTCTGACTCCGTATTTCTCTGGTTGAAGAGGAGAATCAGTACTGTTTTTACCTTTCTGATGGGATGCCTGCTTCTTTCATTTGTGTTTCATTTTCTACAAACTGTAAAGATCGTTACTGACTATAAAGTGAGATACAGAAATGCATCCTGGCAGCTGCATGTATTTAATGGAGAGGACTTCCCTAGCCAAGTTTTTATCAATGAGGGGCTCATTTTCTTCTTTATACTGACTGTAATCACATGCTTTCTGTTAATCTTTTCACTTTGGAGACACCACAAGCAGATACAACAGAATGTCACCAGATTCAGAGACTTTAACACAGAAGCTCACATGAAAGCAGTGAAAGTTTTAATATTTTTTATCATTCTTTATGCCTTGTATTTTATAGGCATTATCATAGAAGCATCATGTGGTATTATACCAGAAAACAAACCTCTGTTCCTTTTTGGCCTGATCAATGTAGCTGCCTCTCCCTGTGTTCACTCATTTATTCTCATTCTGGGGAACAGTCAGCTGAAGCAAACCTCACTGAGGATGGTGTGGCAGTTAAAGTGCTGTGAGAAAAGACAGAATCTCAGAGTTACATAGATGGGCTTGCAGAAGAATGGATATTCTAGGAGAACAATCTATTTAGGAAATCCTTGAAGACCTTTTCCATTGCCTTACATCTTGCAGCGGTTTGTAAATTTGTCACTTAACATCATCAAAATCTATCGTAATTCTTTGTGTCTCAGGGAAACCCGTCCGTTCTCATATGAGATTTAATCCCAGGTGCAGTTCAGTCAACTTCGTGGCTCTGAAACTTCTTTCCACACACTTCCCAGAGGAAAATCACCATTAAAGAAACTATTCTGTATGAAGATAAATAAGGTGAGATAAACATCTACAAGAAGACTTCATAACACGCTTCACCTGGCTTCCTGGAAACTATCATTCTTCCCCTATGATGACCCTCAGAAAAAGTAACCAATGCAAAAATGTTACGATTAGTTTTGGCATTTAGAATACAGAAATAAGGAACAGAAAAAGATACTTTTGTGTGTGTGTACAATTTTAATTTTTTAGGAAGTTAATTTATTAACGTTTAAATGATAATGTCCTTTTTTAGGCTGTATGTTTGGTGTAGTAGCAATAGTCATGGTAGTGATGCAGCACTATGAAAAATACCTAGGAAAAGTACCTGGAGTAGGGGACCAGAACAATACTGAGGTTAGTCTTAGTTCTAGGGTCTCACATGAAGCAAAGTCATTAGTCCAAAGTCAGGTAATACATCCATAGAAGTACAAATCCAAACAATCCAACATGATCACTGATCAAGGGACCGAAAACTGAATGTAGGATAGAAACTGTGTGAAGTATGAAGTGTTCATCTGTATTGTTTCACACACACGCACGCACGCACACACACACGCACACGCACGCACGCGCACGCACGCGCACACACACGCACACACACACGCACACACACACGCACATGCATGCACACAATACACAAACTTGCATCCACAAACAATACAAATGTTGATTTTTAGAGTAAATTGTACGTTCAAGTCAGGACATGAGTTTAGTAACTTCTTTTGGCAACTTCTGAAGGTGTGCTGATATTCTCACAGTTTTGTGCCATTTTCAGCATGAGGTTTGTAAACAAATATTTTTATGTTTTTAGACTAATGTTTGCAGTGTACAGATAAGAGACAATAAGAAAACAGCAGCTATTGACAACAATACTATCTTATTACCCATTTTCAATCACATTTTCCAGGTTTTTATTTTGAAGTTATATTGCATGAGTAATTATGCTATCTGGAGTACATTATACATCATTTATTTTTTCACTGACTTAAAATGTATTCATAATCATCATTTTAAGGGAAATATAATAGCTTATCTTGAAGATATATATTAACACACTTAATCTTTGTCACATTCTTTATATTTAGCTGGGCTTTACCTTTTTTATCATTCCACCTAAACATCAAATGAATACTGTGGAGCAGTACTATACACTCATCCAATATATGTACTTTAACACTAATTCTGCTAGGTATTGAAAATGTGCTACTAAATAATAGTAAACAGATGCTCATTTTATTCCAACTTTAACATCATTACAATTATTTTAATCTTGTTTCTTTTGATCACAAAACAACAGTTAAAATTTTGTGTCATTTAATTACTAGTGAGGTTAAAATTTTGTACATGGTTATTAGCCAGTGGCAAATTTTTATAAGAAGTGCTCATTTGTCTTTCTCTTATTTTTTTCAGGTCATACAGTTTTTTTTTTTTACCAATTTTGTTACTACTTTGTATATTAACCGTATGCTATATATGTGTGATTTTTTGTTTTAATTTGCTGTTTGAGAAATAATTTGTGATGTTTGAAAAAAGGTGGTGGTAATTTATATGAACTCAAATCTATGATTTTATTTGTGATTTCTTCTGCTATTTTTCTGATATTAGTTTAGTTTTATTGATTTTTTTCCTTTTATCAAATAAGTCCATCTGTTACTAAAAATAATTCAGTTTCATTATACCTAATATTAGAAAGCAGTGATGAAGGGGAAATTTATTATGCATATTTACAATACTCAACTGACCACTGGTAGCACATTTCTACATAGCTATTAAGATACCTACATAGATTGATACACAGGTATGTTGCTTAGAAACCTATTTTGACTACATTTATATGTAAACTTAGGTTCCTCATCTGTGGGTAGGGGAACTATACATGATTTTTATTTTCTTTTTGCAGTGTCTGTAATTTGCTAAGTTTTGTATGAAATAATGTGTGTACTCAAGAAAGTAATTAATTAAAAGATAAAATATGTGAGAAAAATCTGCTTGGCTCATTTTCCTTAATACAGGAGACAAGGAGCATTCTCTGGAGATTTCATAAGCTCTGTAAGTATGAACCTTAACATCTGCTGTCTTTGTAAGTTGGATTATTAACTTAGATTCTAGGGTTGGAGAATGCTAGGCAAGTGCTCTAGCTCTGAGCTACACCAGGAGCCTGGCTGATTTTGCTTTGAACTCAGTTTCTTTAGAAATTCATTAATGGAGTGCTTTGAGGTCAAGTTGTGGATGGAATCTTCCAGGAAGGACTTACTGCAGTTTAAAAGATTTACTGAGGTGTTATCAGTCTGAGATTTCTTTAAACTAAATTTTTAGTGTGCAGGGTTCTTGGCAACATAGTTCTAATACTGCAAATGCAGTATGGTGGAAATACAGGACAAATATACTTGCAGGCTACATTTAATTTAACCTTTTGCTGGATGTATATTATTTTCTTGACTGCCCATTTAGGTACTGCCTTTCAAGGGTCCTGGTTTGTTGCTAGTAACCAGTTTCCCTTTCAGTCTTGGAAAGTCCCCGGTAGGTGTACTAACCTGTATGCACCGAAGGAGACGGGAGGAGAAAGGGAGGTAAGGAGGAACATATGTGTTGTGTACAGGTATCACCGACCCACAGTGAATGTACTCATGATATATTGCACACAAGTACTAGTAAAATAAAATCTGAAAAGAAACAGAAATCCTAGAGTTAAGAAGACTAACACTGCCTCAGGGATTAATTCTATTTCAGCACTATTTTCTTCCTCAACATTTTTGGGATCTGAGGAAAAATTTTTAAAAATTTTCATTACAGTAGGGTCATTCAATTACAGTATCCATTTTATTCCTATATCCTCACCTGGAAGCATCCACATGCCTGGACTGGAGCAGTCTTAAAGGCAAAGCCAGTTGTTCTTTCACTGGCTTCTCTTCAATCTGTTCTTTTATAGATCAAATGTATCCAATATTGCATTTCCCTTCTTGAATATCAATTTACGCACATTTTATAAGTGTTGGCTCATGATTCTTACATTGTTATTCAATTTGAAGAATTTAGTTTGTGTTGATACTTTACTGAATTGAGTCAGACAGCATGTTTGTATGGTATGCAGCATAGGGCAGTATTTATTTAGCCTAACACAAGATCTTTTTGTGTGAACGGTCCATCAAATGGGAAAGAAATTTATTAATCTCTAAGTTAAGTGTATGTATAAACACTGGATGAGCCTGTTAATGTGACTTCTGTGTCCCTGCTGAACATATTTTCATATGAAAGCGTTAAACACACAAACATGAATTTATTCTCACTGATTTATTTGTTTCTGCTCATAATTCCTTAAATTGCATAAATTAGTCCCAGTCTTCAAAAATGTATCATTTTAGTAAGTTAATATTTGAGAAACTTAAGATATTGTGAATGTGGAGAATTCACTCTTGTTCACTATTTTATAGACATAACTTATTACAAAACTTCATTTCCCACTGCGTTTAACTGGAAGCAATATTAATAATTACATTAGTACTTTATATTGTTACATTTTAATGATTATTTTTAACTCTTGATTTTGCTTTGAATTTTCTTTTATTTTTGTTAAAATTTACTGTTTGTACTTTGTTTTTTAGTTAACAATTTGTTTCTATCCTTGTTGTTGTCTCTATAAAATAAATGTTTGCGTATTGATATTTTTTATTTAATAATATAATCTTAAAATTAATTATTTCATAAACTTTTTTGGCCTTTTTGAGATTGGATCTCACTATGCAGTTCGGGTTGGCCTTGAACTTATTTTGTAGCTAGACTGGCCTCAAATTTGTAGCAATCCTCTTGCTTCAGCTTCTCAAGGGCTGGAATTAAAGGCTTATGCCATTGGGTCTGGCCAGTAAACATTTTTACATCCACATTGTGGTTGTATTAATTTTCTTTCTAGCTTCTAATTTGCTTTTTTCTATTTTTCATGCTTTCTTTTATAACTTTTTGATCCTTTGCTGTCTTCCGTTGATATCAAATCTTCACACTGATAGCAAATATAATAATAATTATAATGACCTTTTCTTCATTCCAGGTAAAAATAATGTGGTCTTATCTACTTTCAGTCTTTCTCATGTTGCATATTTTCTTGGTCTTAAATTTTTATTTTCATACTTGTTTAAATTTTTATTACAATAAAGCATGTATAACACTATTATTTTAACCACTTTATGGATAAAATTCTGTGGCAGTAGTTATATTCACAATGTTGTGCAAACATCGTTACTGTTAACAAAATATTTTTATTGCCTCAAAAAAAAATGCACCCATGAAATAGTCACAATTCATAGTCCGCTTCCTCCAACTCTTAGTATCTTGTAGTGTATTTTCTGGTTTTATGAACTGGCTTCCTCTAGATCGGTCGTATCAATAGGCATTATTCATAAATTACGTAATTTTGTGTATTGTTCATTTCACTCAGCATAGTGTTCTCAACATTCATCCACATATCAGAATGTCACTGTTTTTTATGGCTACATAGTATTCCAAGTCATTTATATACAACATTTGATTAGCATAGTCACCTGTTTGACTTTTCTAACTTTTTGGCTACTGTGAACTATTGTTGCAATGAACACATATACAAGTATCTGAGTCCTGTTTTCAGTATATACCTAGGATTAGAATTACTGGTTTGTATGGGTTTTCTACATTTAGTTTTTTGAGTAACCTTCAAATTGTTTTTAACATTAGTTGAAACATGTTTTCTTTCCACTAAGAACACATAAGTGGGCTGGGCATTTAGCTCAGCAGCATAAGCACCTGCCTGACAAGCGCAAGGTCGTGAGTTTGATCCCCGGTACAAAAAAAAAAAAAAGGAATTCATAAGCATTCCAATTTCTGCACATCTTTGCCCACTCATTATTTTTCATATTTCTTCTTGTATTCATCCTAGTGGATGTAAAGTGACATTTTATGATTTTGCTTTGCAGTTCCTAAGTGAATAATGCTATCGAATATTTTATCAAGTGTTTACTGGACATTTGTACATGTTTGGCAAAATGCCTGTTGAGTCTTTTGTGTTTTATCAGATTAATTTGTCTTTTTACTACTGAAGTGGAGTTCTTCGTATATTTGGAGCATTATTTTCTTGGACATATGATCTTTGAACAAACAGTGCTTCCCACTTCGAAAAATATCACTTCAATTTTCTCTACTGACTTTTGCTGTTTTGATGTTGAAGTTTTCATTGTGGGATAAACAGCATTGGAGTAAGGGTCAGCACAAGCAGACCAGGAGAATCCAAGCCTGGCACTGAGGAGCTGAGCAATCATCTCCTAACTAACTGAGTGGGCTCCCGTGATTGCCAGTCAGGGCGAAAGGAGAAGTTAGAATCTGAGAATTAAGACCTGAGGAGATACCATGGGGTCAATATGATCACTCGCCCCCTACTACTTCAGTCAGGTGCTGTATTTTCTACCCAAGTGAATGCAGGGGAGGGACAGTCAGTCACTGCACCTCTGTGATGTGAGGAAGTGAGGTCCTTATGTTGTTTCTCAATGTTTGATACACTGATCTGGAAGAATGGATACTGGATTAGGTATCAGAAAGACAGGTGTATGGGTTACAGGGGAGAATTAGTGAAGATGTGTCCTTGACCATCTGGAAGGTAAACATAAGTGGCAGCGGTGAGTACTGCTCCCATATTGAAGTTCAGGAGTCATTCAATAATATTCAAAGAAACCCATTTCACCCAGTGCTATGCCATAAACTACTCCCCCTTTCCCAACTCAAGTTGTAGAAACCCAGCCTACAGCACTGAATGATACAAAGCCTCTGCCCATCTCCTCCTCCCTGGACCCTTACCCAACACATGGGGATGACCAGGTGACCCAGTCTTCAGAGACCCCTTGGCATAATGATCAACTCAGGTGTTTCCAGCACAGAACTCACAGGTGATCACTGCAGGATTCTAGATTGGTATCCTTGCTTGTAACTTGGTTTTGCTCAGTATTTTGGTTTTCATCATTATCAAAAAGTATTTGATCAGCAAAATGAAGATGTGAATCCTGAGCCAGGTTTTCTGGACTTGTCTTTAAATTCCAGCTTTGCAATGGCAAGGCTCAGAGAAGACCAAGCCTACATCACCAAGGACAGCCTTTATGTCACAGATCATGGCCCGGCAGTACGCTCTGCTTATGACTGCAGAAGACCGTGAGCAGGCGTCACCATGTTGACTGCTCCTCCAATCCCAGCACCATTTTTCTGTATCAGTTTTTATCTGTCTTTCCAACAGATCAGTGCTACTGGATAGAGTACGTGTCAGGGCAAGGCCATAAATTGTCAAATTCACTGTTACTGTAGTCCTGATTTTTTATTATACGACTGGCCTTCTCTTTCCAGGCACTGCAAAACTGCCCACACATGAACATCTCAGAGATTTTTCTTTTCTTTAGACTCCATAAGCCTCCCATCCATCAAAAAAAGTAATCAGGAGTAATACAGAAAATGAACCTACTGCAACTGTCACAAGCAATAGGATGTAAAAATGAAAATGTCCAATGAGAGACTTCACTTGGGAGTGTTTCATGATTACCTTTTGCTTTTATATTGTAACTTCTATTGTGATATTTTTGTATGTTTCCTAACCGTAAACCATGTGAGGATACAGGTTTTTGTTTCCCTAATGTCTTACTTACGTTTTATTCATTGTTTAGACAAAATACCTGGCGCCCAAAGTTAGGGAAGGAAAGATTTATTTTTGACAGTTCTTGGAGTTTTCAATCCATACTCAGTGTGGTGTGGCAGGGTAGCCATTCATGGCTGCTGCAAAGAGCAAAAGCCACAGTACAAAGCGAGACACACCTTCTTCCCACTGTTACATCATATTGTTGCTCCACCTCTAGGCGGGGTTAACACTCACATTGCCAATCCCAGCGCTAGACAACAAACCAATCACAAATGCTAGATTCAATGGCATCTATATTACATGAGGCCTGGGATGGGGCAAAGGAAATCATGTTAGGAATGAGAAATTTTAACTTTCACAGCAGCACATAGATTGAACACAAGTGTAGTTCTGTTGCAACTCTGCAACATACATTATACACAACAAGGCTTAGAATGTTAATGTACATCCAACCAGACTGTAAATGTTTGCATATGCCTATATAAGAGAAACAAAGGCATAAAAACTGTATAAAAGGATGCAACTACTCAGTGTTCAGAGCTCAGCCATTGGATATGAATCTGCTAAGTCTGTGCTGGCACAAATAAAGCTGTTTCCTGGAAAAACATCCTTGGTGTTTTCTCTAATTGAAAGTCCCACAGCAGCAACACTTAGAAGGCATGTCAATTGCAATTTCTGTGGAAATGGGTGGAGGAAAATCCCTGGCATGAGGAGATTGGGCAACAGAGCTTACACTGATGTAGGAGATTAAGCTGATCTGTGCAAATGAGCAGAAATTGGGGAAAGATTCTAGAAAGGGCAAAGAGTGGATAAGATTGTTTGGACTATGAGTGACCTCAGGAAGGCAGTGTTTTTTAGGAGGTGGGTTGGTGCCACAGAAGACAAAAGGATCAACCCAGAGTAAAGGAGGATAATGAAACAGAATATATATATATATATATATATATATATATATATATATATATATATATGTGTGTGTGTGTGTGTGTGTGTGTGTGTGTGTGTGTGTATGTGTGTGTGTGTATTTTTTTATTTTTCTGTTTTTCTGTTTTTATTTTTGCTTCTTTTTTCTTGCAATATTAGATATTGAACAAACTCATTCACTCTACAACAGAACTACATCCCCAGTCCAGATAAAAATTATAAAATAAGAGAAAGTAGTGTGCCATAATGCACAAGACTGCTCAAATGTAAGAGGACTCCAAGAGCTAAAATATAAATTAAAGTGACATCCTGAGTCTTTCAACTACCCAAACATTCTTTTGCTAGTAGTGAGTACAAGAATAACAATAAAATTTAAAGAATTGCCTAACTAGAATCACAATAACAAAAACTAAAATGCCTGTGCATATCTACAAAGCAGGCATATACACAAGTCCACAATGAAAGAATCCCTATTTTCAGCAAATTGAAAACAGCAGTGAAACAGAAGGAACATACCAAAGTGTATTAAAAGAGAGGAACATCATGAAACATAAATGTAAAATTAAAAGAAGTTATATTCAAAGCACAGAAAGTTTTGATACAAAAGCAACAGCAATCAAGAAAAAAGAGATAAAAATCATGTTAGGAATGAGACATTTTAACTTTCACAAGAGCACATAGATCGAACAAAAGTGCCACAAAAACAGAAAGAATAGAAATGAGAGAAGGAGAAAAAAGTGGCACAAAAAATCACAAAAATCTTTGTGCAAAAGAGACAATTGCAGAGAATGTTAAGATGAAGAAATAACTGGATATCTGTATAGAAAACAGCAAAATATTGAAATCAGCTCAATATTTAAAAGAGGTATTCCTGAAAGTTTTTCTAAAATAAGTTACTTGAATCTATGTATTGGGTCACTGGATCTAAAGACATCTGAAGCATGTCTTGGTTGTAAAGCTCTGAAGCATGTCTTGGTTATAAAATACGATTTTAAATGTAGAGAACAATGCCTTCGAGTCAACAGGCAAAAAGAGAAAATCACTTAAAAAGGAGAGAAATGAGGCTGTTATCAGATTTCTCAACAGTATTCACCAATAACTATAGTAATTGTGTGTGTGTGTGTTTAACTTATAGACACAGATGGTGGAAAAAGAAAGCCTGTTTTGCAAGCCTAACTTCACTGTCCAATATGAATTTTGGTACATTTAATAAGAAAAATTATGGAATGCAGAAAAAAGAAAGGACAGAACAAAATGAACAGTTTGCAAAAAGGGAAAGATTTTCTTCAGTTTGCTATGCTGCTTTCCAAGGGTCAAAGCTATTGTTGGGTTGAGACGGGGTCTCTTAAATCACTCAGCATGGATTCAGTTAGTCCTTCTTTCTTTTCCATTTTGTAGAAGTGTTAATAAAAACTTTTCACTGCTAAAATAAAACTGCATTGAATTATACGCTCTAAAATGTACCTTGAATCTCTCTTTCCCAGTATTAGCATGTCATATATCTCATGCCTCTAACTGTATTTCTTAAGTAAAGTAAATATATGTTCTTTTTTTCCTCTCTCTCTCTTTTTACCGGTACCAGGGATCGAACTCACGATGGCGCGCTTGCAAAGCAGGTGCTTATGCCTCTGAGCTAAATCCCCAGCCCCAAGTAAATATATATGTAATATATATTAAGAGTAAAATCAGTATTTTTCCTCTTGTCCTAGAAATAAGAACAAGCCATACAATGTGTTGACTCTAAGATAAATGTAAGAAATGTCCACAGCAGCTTCAATCAGACAACAGCTGAGTAAAAAGAAGTACTAGAAAAACAAGGAAGCAAAACATCTATGGGGAGCCTACTGTCTCTGAAAGCAGCAGTTGAAATACCCCTGATGAGTGTGAGAAACACATGCTGAAATGCAAAATCTGTATTACTCATTCACACTATTGATTACAACAACACAGCAAAGCAGAGCCTGTAACCAAAGCCCTGCAAGGTCTGATTTGGTTGAGGTAAAAGAAGGCGAGGATATTTGAAACACCATTTAAATCAGTTCTACTTGTAAAACCTAACCTAGATAGAAAAAAAGTTGAAAAAACAGGGAGCATTTGGATCATGAAAACTATATAGAAAACATTCAAATAGCTATTCCAAACCATGCAACTCATTGAATTATTACATTATCATACCATATAAATAAAGTTAAATACAAAAAGAAGGAAAATTAATATGCAAGTTGTAGCATTAACACATGTCAAATACAAGATAAATATTGATTCAGAGCAGATGAAAACTGTAACCAAGATTTTCATATGAATCTTATTAAAATGATGAAAATTGATAAGAAAGGTGCAAATTAAGAACTCATCCTAAATTAATCAAAACTCAAGAAAAAAGACAAAACAAAATTTTCACAGAAACAGAAATCACTGGGCAATGTGTCCATAAAGATGATGAAAAAGATAACAAGTGAGATGTAGAGTAGAAGTGAGATAAGCAAATGAAATGCAGAATTAAAAGAACTCAAAAAATGTAAGCAAAAATACTCAACATCTAAAACAGACATAGCTATAGATTAAGTACCCAAAGCAGAAAAGTGAACTACCTGTGAATGACACATATACAATTGTATAATTCAATAAATAATTCAGAAAATACTGAATTAGTTGTACAGAAGATATTGTTTTAACACACCACATCACCAGGTATAATGTACTGAGAAAAGCTAATACAGGAACAAGCACAAATAATACAATCCTTTGCTAAATTTAGATTTAAAGGTTGAGTCATCTAAAAAGGTTAACAATATGACTAATCTCAGATTTTTCCACAGAAACATATATTGTAAATATGTTGCTTATTATTTATTCTTCAAAAAATTAATGTTTTCTTTAAGAAAATTAAGTGTAACCAAAGAATATTATGTTCAAACAAACTACCTATCTAGTATAAAACTTCACATAAAGGTCCTAAGAAATGTAAGAACTCAGACTTTTCCTCAAGAAACTATTTTGAGTCATATCCAAAGAAAAAGATCATTAGAAATTTGTATTGTAAGATATTCCATCAACACTTGAGCATTTGTATCTAGTCATAGAACTTATAGTAACAAAATGGGGTGCTCAGGGTGACTGAACTAAATGTGTGTCTGCAGGGCCAAAAAGACTCTAGTCATGATTCAGCCTATAAAAACTATAAAAGTAAGACAGGAAGTGAGAATTAAAATATATTTACTGCTTATACCTACAATCTATGATAGCCTGTAGTCAAATGGTATAGTTTAAACATGACATATCAACTAGTGTAAGTATTCACGTGCACATGTGTGTCTCATATATGGCATGTATATATGTATTTGCTAAAAGTATAAGAAATGAAAAGAAATACATTTTCCTAAAAATCAAGCAGCATGCAAGAATGAGTAGACAGGAAGAAAGAGGAGATTTGTTACCACAACTGTATTATAAAATGTATAATTGTATTGTAATTGCCATTGTAGAAAAATTAAGATACTATACACTCCAGCAAAATAGGGGTGCAAGAATATTATATAAAGGTATAATCATATTCCTAGGAGAAAAATGTAAACTATGAAGTATCTGAGGATTTACATAACAGACAAAAATATGACACCAAGCATAGCAATAAACATAAATAGGTAGGTAGGCATGGTGGCACATCCTGTAATCCCAACACTCAGGAGGCTGAGGTAGGAGGACAACCACACATTCCAAGCCAGCCTGTACTATGGAACCAGACCTTATCTCCCAGAAAATGTAAATAGGTTTATGTAACATGTTGAAAGAAAAAAATATTCGTACTTGATAAAATAATTTAGCTGGGATATGTAAAGAGAAATACCTACAAGAAAATGATTTGAAAAGTCTAAAAATAATAGACAAAACTATAGTAAATATAAAATTATAAAGATTCTTATTTCCAAACTCAAGGGAAAATTGAATATAAAAAGCATTAAATGAGATAGAAATAAAACATAAATGCCATTATTCAAAACTTGTGATTATTTACACAGAAAATAACACAGCATCAGTGTTTATGCAACTGAAACAAATGAAGTGAAGCTAAGTAAAGAGATTATGCATTGGTCAGAATTTGCTCAAGAAAATGCAAATCTCCCTCCACAAGCCATTATGGGTTTATTCAGCATGAGAGATATTGGGTTGTCCGAAGATCAGAAAAGTTACTGCAAAGGATCCTAAAGATGTCAGTTGAATAAAATCGGTATCTCTCAAAGCTTCTCTGGCAAGTGGTATTGTTCTCCGAAAGCTATGATGCGCTCCTGCTATCTTAGTCTGCAACCGTGAAATATTTGTCTCTCAGGTTATTATGGATGCCGTATCTATTCACACAGTTGGCTGCAACTACTTCCTGAAAACAAAGTTTTTCCCACTTCTTTTCCTCCCCAAACACACCAACTTTCTGCCCATTACCGTGCTGTATGTCATAAGCAGATGATGAAGAAATTCTGGCAGTACAGATACTGGATTCTCCTCTCAAAGATTTTAAAGTACTATGCCATGCTATGAAGATGACAGCTTATCAAAAATAATATTTAAAGATATTTTTAATGTGCAACAACTTAGTTCATAAGGCAAATTCATTATTATTTATAAAACTCTGTACTCAGAAACTGGAACACTTGTGTTTCTACAAAAACTGATAAAACATTTACAAAAATTGACAATATGTTATGACACAAAGTAAATCAAATAAATGTCAAAATATTAGTAAGGGAAAATCTTAGTGTAAAAAATGTTGACTATGACATCAAATAGAAAGTTATAAAATGTCCTTTTAAAACTCCTGGATCAAAAAAAAAAAAAAAAACTCCTGGATCAACAAGAGAACAGGAATGAACATTAGTGAATGCCTAAAGAACAATGATAATAAAATTTCTACCATGAACATCCACAGATGCTGTTGAAGACAGCCCCATACAGGATGAATTTCCAAAGGGAGTCACGAGACACAGCACACAGTAATATGCCCAGCTATGGTTTATGATAGTGAAAGAATGAAAAGCAAAATCATTCTTGCTTTTGAATGAAAAAGCATTTTTTTTATGCATTGCAAACATGTACTCATAAAAAGTAAAAATTGAAAAAAAATCCAACTCAGAAAAGTCAGGGAAACAAAAATGGAATAAACCTAAAGGCAGCACAAATAGTGAATGGAGAAAAAATAAACTCTGTAAGTTTTGAATTAATACACATCTGTGAGAGTTCAAAAATTAAAATTAGGCAACAACTAACCTAATAAAGAAAAAAAGTGAAATGAGGAAAGAAAAAGCACACAAGTTTAATTCCTTAATTTCAAACTTTTGCAGAATAGGTAGGAAAAAGTATCTTTAGCTACTCTTCGAACTCTGGAAGAAATGTGTAGAAAACAGCTGAATTTCAATAAAGAAACAAGGGAACACTGCTAAGTTCCAGACTTTGAAGAAAAAAATTCCATCAAAAATTTAAAAAAAAATGGTAACTCCAAAATTATTTAAGTTGTTCAAGTCTAATAAAATAAAAAAACTAAAATTTTTTTCTAAAATGAGTTTTATATTGATACTATAATCTGACCAAACTAAACAAAGAAAGAAGAAGAAGAAAAAAGAATGAAAGAACTATTTTCTGACCTTATTTCTTGTCTTTGGGACATGAATATCAATATAAAATTATAAAAAGTATATCAATAATATTAATTTTAAAAAGAAAAGCACTCAGGGAAAATTTAAAAATAAAATGGAATAGTAACTAGAATATTAGCAAGCAGAAATGAATCCCAAACAATTAGATATAAGTCCAAGGGACTAAAGAATCCTAGCTATTAAATTATTAAAAGAAATTCAAAAAATTGAGAACAAAAAACACAGGGCCTAAATGAGAAAGACTGTACAAGTCTAAGAAATCAGATCCATTCTTATTTGCACCTTATAGCCTCTCAGTTATCACTCAGCTTCTCCAGTGCTGAGATTACAGGTGTGAAAGACCATATCTGCCTCCCAATGTGGTCATTTTCTAAGAATTTACTTTTATATGATGCTTTCAGACTTGAAACACAACTTTTTTCATACTGCGTAGATACTTATGAATGCCTTCTTTCTCTGGCTAAATATAATAAACCATCCTAATGAGCTATCATAAAATTTTATGCTAAGGTCTGCTTGAAATAGAAAAGAAAATGAGGGAGAGCAGATAGTAACTAACACAACAGAAACAGTCTTATCCTCTCAAAAGAGGTTGAGGAAGCCTCTGAACTACTTTCTATTTAGGAAGAAAGGACCTGAGATAAGGGGCTTGGTGGAGTCGGAACAGAGACTCTTATCCCCTGATGAGCTCTCCGATGAGCTCATGGAAGGCTAAGGGACTTAGGACATGTCATACAAAAATCACAGGAGATCATGGAGCACTTCTCCCTGAGGCTAGTCAATAAGTTAAAAATAATCTATGTTAATGTCCCAACCATTGATGTATTGTTTGTTCAAATATACTAGAGCAAAGAGAAATGTTCAAATTGATTTGGTATAACTGACTCATTTTGCAAGAAGAAGCTGAGGTCCTAAGTGATAGACCACAGTGAGTAACACAACTTCTATGGGTATGTCTACTCCGAATCCATGCATCACTAAAGGATTTATCTTCTCCAACTTAAAAACAGTGGCAACTTCAAAGAACACTTCTGCCATTGGGGTTTATTGCCTGCACTATTGCACATGTATATCACAAAGTACAAATATTTGCAATACCAACTAATTTTATATAAACTCATACATACTGTTTGCCAAACTCTACTATGATCATAAAAAAGAGCCTCGGTAACTGTTTTCATCCCTAGTAAATCAAACTGGGTTGAGAGGAGTATAGATGTCTGTCTTGATGGCAATTTGAGAGTAGTTTCCAAAAGATTCATACTTCCTAGTTCCCAGCACCAGAGGTTATGTTAAATCCCACAGTCAAGGACAATTAAGGGTGCTAACAATTGGGTTTAAAGCAGAGAGCTCATCCTGGATTGTGCAGGTGGCCCAAGGTAATTATAAGGACCTTAAATGTGGATGGGGATGCATAGGAGCGAATGCCAGGGTGATGTGCTGGGATGGGAGAATGAAGCAGGTATTATTGATTCTGAAGATGGAAGAGGACCAAGAAATGTGAGCCAGAGTGCAGAATTCTTCCCTAGAGCCTGCACAAGGGAACTCAGCCCTGACACATGGATTCAATCTGTGAGAACATTTTTGACCTTGGAGCTAAACACCACATGATAATAAAGTCAGATATTTTAGGCCATCAAATGTTCAGTGAAGTGTTCTAACTGCAATAGAAAAATGAATATCAGGTTCATTTCCAGCTTTTATGTTGCCCTTGAAATGTTGAGTTATGTTTATAAAGTTACTGAAACATAAAATTAATATGGGTATTAGCATCAAGGAAGTAAGCAAATAAATAAAGCCACTCTAAAAATGCAATTCCAGTGAACATTTACTGTGCCCATACTAAATGAAAACAGCTAAGAAATGTTCCTCTCCCATCTGTCTACAGCTCACTCTACCCAGCCAGGAAGGCTTCCTTGCTGTTTCTCCTTGGCTCAGTACTCCACATGTTTTACCCGTTGTCTACCATCAGATAGTTGGTTGTAGTGCAGTGGCTGGTAGGCTTCTTCAGAAGCTCAGAATCTTCTTAGAAAGTGGTGATCATCACAGCTCATGGAGAATTTGCTTCCTTTTCTAAATGAAAGGAAAGAAAAATCAAAAAAAAATCACAAAGGTAAACAGAACTTAGTGTTTTAAAAGGGCCTCTCCATCTTTACTCACTAACCACTGTGACATTGGCACAAGAATTAATTTCTCTAGGTGTTTTTCTATCCTCCCTCCCTGTCCCTGTGCCTTATTCAGGAGATTTACACCTTGTGCCAACATCCATCTTTCCGGAGGAAGAAATTTCTCTAAGGGCTTCCACAAAAGCTGAGAGGGAGATGAAGTATTAAAGTTGGACTTCCTGATTCAGAGGCCTTGGTTTTTGAGTTTGGACAGAGTTATATTCCATATTCATTAGAAAACCTGACAGCTTTGATGTAGCCTTTCCCTCAGGTAAGATTCCATGGACTTGGGTGGAATCTGTATCCTAGAAAGACAGGAAGAAATGAACCTCAGAAAACTCAAGGGAAAGATCCCATATCTATATGGTTACTGAAAACACAGCCAGTTGAACTTGGAAGATTAGATCCTTTGCCTCTGTCCTGGCTATTAAGAATCCATTTCATTAAAAATAGTTCAATTTACTTTTATTGGTGGAGTGGAGATTTGGGAATTGAACTTGGGACCTTGTGCTTGCCAGGCAGGAGCTGTGCCACTCAGCTTCATCCCCAATCCAGGGGTCCAATTTAGGTGGATGTTTGTCTCTAACACAGTAATTGGAACATGGTAACTTAGAAAGTGGACATGGGAGCCTGGATTGTCAAGGGGCAGAGAAAGAGGCCACTGTGCCACAGGGATGGGGCCTGGATCACAGTAGGCTCCAGTCAGAACCTGGTTCTGGTTGTTTCAATTATTACCCATTGAGCAGCCAATGGGTGCATGGCACCACATTGGTGCAAGGGAAGGAGTGTTGGTTTCCTATTGCTGGAAGAGTAAAAAACATAAAAGAGCAAAAAGAAAACTCGTTAGGCTTCCCTTTGTGTCAGTGAAAGCAAAAGTGCATCTTATACTATCAGCTCCATTTATGGCAGCAGCTCAGCAGCAGAGACATCAATTTGTAGCCTGAGTTAGTGTATTCTTTTAAATTTTCTTACCAAATTATTGACTCAGATCATAATCAAAGACCTCATCCTTTCACCTCTGAGATTCAGAGAATCAGAGTCTGCTGGTTCTTCTAGGGCAGGGGTTTGGGGAGCACAGAAAGGTAGGGAGAAGAGAGAGACAGGTGAGGTGTGAAGCTTGATACCTGAGCCAGCAATAGCTTTGCTTTGAGCTGAAGCCCAGCTGGCAGACCTGTGCTCTGTCTCCTCTGTGTCACCCTAGGCCACATGGCCTTGGCTAGCTGGAGTACACCCAGGTTCCCCGGGATAGTAGTCTCACACTGCTGATGGGTTGATTTGACATGAATCAAGCCCAGCCAAACCTGTTTTTTAACTTTTAAATAATTTTATTTAAAGAGAAAAAACAAAACAAAACAAAACAGAATAAAGGGTAGCAACAATACAGTATTCCAAGGGAAAAAAGAAAACAACAACAACAAAAAAAACCTAAGAAATTATTACTTGACAAATTACACACTGACTTCTTGGAAATAGTTGTTCAAATTACAAAGTTAAAACATGTAAAGTAGACATTCAAACAGTGAGACTGTTAACAGTTCTGCTCCATGATCTGACAAAAACAGCAATATGGTCATCCATCTTACCCACTCAAATATACATGCAATTATATCAAAAGGGCAATATTAAACACAACAAAACAGAGCAAAGCGGATCACAAGAAAGCAATGTAAGAGACAAAAATTTCAAAATTAGACAATTGGAGATATTCACTCTCTATCATATTGATGCTTGTTTTGTTCCAAATAGTTGTCCATATTGTCACATACAGGGAATTCACATGAAACAACCTAGTATGGAATTGATCTGAGCAGGACAAGGAGGGCATTTCAGGTCTTCAAGACCAGACAATAGGGAAGCCAAGAATGGCTGTCATAGTGTCTCTTATTTTCCTCAGAACAGCTGTCCATTCCTTAAAGTGTGTTGAACTTAAACAAGGCAAAGCAAGCTAAGATCACTTTGAACAAAAAGTGGTAGTTTTGCTGGACTTCACATCATGACATTATGGAATCAGCACTGGGTATTGTAGTGTCTCTTTTTCTTCAAAGTAGGTGTTCATTTCAACATGTATTATATAGTTGGTTCTCATAAACTGTTTATAAGCTCTACACATGCATGTGTCTCTACATGTATATGTATCATTTCTGTATTAGCAGGAAAAACAAAACAAAGCAAGATAAAACAAAACAATTCCTAGAAAAGCATGAGGCAGAAAAGTCACATAAAACTGCAATACAAGGTGATCTACAATGGTTACCATGGTGTCTCAGCCGTGCTTAATAACATTAATAAAAATGAAGCATTGGAGATATTATAAGACTTCAAAAGCAAGTAATAATCAAACCAGAGTGGGTATCTTAGTGAATCTTGTCATCTTCAGTGTAGTTGCCTATACACTTAGACTTGATGCTATCCATCATAACAGATTTAAATAAAATCAGTCAATACAAAGTAGCAATCTAACAAACCAGATTCAAATATGATCAGTCATAATAAGGCCATATAAGTTATAAAGGGCTTCAGATTAAGTTGATAGGAAAATTAGGGATGATTACCATAATATGTCCTCTTATTTTGGGATAGCTGACCATGTCCTCAAGTCTAGTGTAAGTAGACAAACTGGAACAGCACATAATCCATCCAAGCAGAGTGGTGAGAATAATGTAACTTTTAAATCTTGTTACCCCATGAACAATATCCTCTGCCTCACTATTTTAGACTATTCCTCCCCTTTCACTCCCATGGGGCACACTGCTTGTTTTGGGTCCCACTGCCTCCCTATGTAGAGCATCTCAATGGACCCTATCTCCTGATCTACTCTGCCTGTGTTTCTCTCTGTTAGTATTTAGAGGCCCTCTATACTAGAGATTATAGCCAATCTTCTCTGCCTCATTTCTGCTATTATATTTTTCTGCCATTGATAGTCTATTTTTGTCTTCCACTCCACTGTCTGCCTCGTTCACTGAGGCCTCTTTGCCACTGTTCCTGAAATGCTCGTATTCTTGTTCTCTCTCCCTAGAATGTCCTTCAGTATTTTTTGTAGGGTTGGACTGGTGCTCACAAATTCTCTTAGTTCCTCTTTGTCATGGAAGCATCTTTTTTCTCCATTAATTTCTAGAGAGAGTTTTGCAGGATACACCAATCTGGGCTGGAGATTGTTCTCCTTCAGCACTTGAATTACTTTACTCCAAGTTCTTCTTGACCTGATGGTTTGTGTCGAGAAGTCTGCCGTGATTTTGATGGGTTTTCCTTTATGGTGATCTGTTTCTTTTCTCTGATGGCTTTTAATATTCTGTTCTTACATTGAATTTCTGGGATCTTGATTATTATGTGTCTGGGTGTAGCTCTGTTTGGGTTGTAGGTGGCTTACCCCGCCAAACTTGATGTAAACTGTAGTTTTCAGCTAGAACCGACTGACTGTCACTCCAGCTCCTGTGATGTAAGATCATGTGGCTAGGACACAGCTCATCTTTCCTGGGAGAGCCATGTGTGGGAAAGAGGTGTCCCCTTTATAATAAAAGTTTCAAATATATTTATATAAAACAGTTGATTGTGAAACACACTTTTGTAAATAATATTTAATCTTTTGAATAATATGTTTGGTGTTGTTTTCTCAGATACCTTGAGAGCCCTTTTTATTTTCATTTTAAATTCTGTGATTTCCTCTGCATTTCTTGAACTATATTTTAAGGGAAACAGTAATCACCAATATACTTTGTTCTTTAAAAGATCTCTGTCTCTCCAAATCAAGGCTTTAAAGCAATGGCATCTGCATTTTTTCCCCTAATAGAACGGACTCTGCAGTAAATTACCAGTTAAGAACTGAAGTATGGAGGTGAGTCCCGGTGCCCTGGGGAGAGTTGGATACTTACACTCCTAGCCTCTGAGTTTGTGGGGAGCTACTAGGGATGCTGGACTGGGCCCAGCAGATTCCAGGGCCTCAGTCAACCATGCCTACTAGTCTGCTTTCACTTCAGGAGGCAGAGACCATGCACGAGGACTCTGGGATCCTTTGGGCTGGCCTGGGGAGAGCTTAAGACCAGCACTACCAGAGGTTGAGTTCATATCCACCCCCCCTAGGACAGGGCATTGTGCCCTGGGTGTTCTGCTGGCCCCAATTCTCCACACTCGGCTTCCGTCTCTCAACTTAGGGAACTAAATGCTTGCAGGGGAGCTGAGACTGCTCCAGGAGCTGAGGGTGCAGGAGGAGATTCACCACACACCCAGAGGAAGCTTTGGAACACCACTCTAACCAAGGAAATAAAGAAAAATGACAAAAGGAAAGACCAAAAGGCAGGCTCAAAGCTCCAGCCCATCCCAAGAAAGCCTAGGAGCCATGTACATAGAAGAAAATAGAAGCCATACACCTGAAATGACTGAAATGATATCAACTGAAATAAAGAAGCAACTAGGGGAAGCTATGGAGAAATTCAAATCAGAAATAATTGCCCAGGTAAAAGAAGAAATGATAAAAGTAGTGAAAGAAATAGTGAACACATCTAGTGGAGACATAGCTAAAAAATTAGATGAACAAAGCAAACAGATAGAATCCCTGAATGAACAATATAAAAAGCAAACAGAATACATAAAGCAGATTCAAAGAGATATACAGGAAATAAAAAATTCTATTGAAAGCTGTCAAAACCACCTCAACAAAAGTGAAGATAGAATTTCAGACCTTGAAGATAAGATCACAGCTAGTGAACAGGAAGGAAATATCTTTTAAAAATAACAAAGAACCAGGAAATAACAATTCAACACCTGCAAGATGATGCAAAGAAAAATAACATAAGATTAATAGGGATAAATGAAAAAGAAGTGAACAGCCCAAATGATATCACGAGGATATTTACAGAAGTAGTAGCTGAAAACTTTCCAAACATGAGAATGGAAACTGACATTTGGATTAGTGAAGCACATAGAACTCCAAATAGCCATAACCAAAATAAAACTACACCCAGACACATAATAATCACCATCCCAGAAATCCACCATAAGAACAGAGTACTAAAAGCTGTTAGAGAGAAAAGACAGATCACCTATAAAGGAAAACCTATAAGAATCAAAACAGACTTCTCAACACAAACAATGAAATCAAGAAGAGCATGGAGTGAAGTCTTTCAGATCCTAAAGGAAAACCACTTCCAACCCAGACTGACTTACCCTGCAAAACTGTCCTTCAAAATGGATGGAGAAATAAGATACTTCCATGACAAAGAACAGCTGAAAAACTTCATGACCACCAAACCAACCCTACAAAGAATACTGAAAGATATTCTAGATACACATATGATAAAACCACCAAGCAAGGAAGACAATTAAACAGAATCGAAAGCTAAAGATATAATAGCAGAAAGAGAACATGTCAACAATAAATCAATATATAACAGTTACAACCATTAATGTAAATGGCCTCAACTCACCAATCAAAAGAAACAGACTGGCAGAATGGATCAAGAAACAACATCCAACCATATGCTATCTATAAGAAACCCATCTAACCCAAAAGGAAGCCCATAGACTGAAAGTCACAGGATGGAAAACAATACTTCATGCAACGGGAAACCAAAAAAAAAAAAAAAAAGCAGGAGTAGCTATCCTGTTTGCAGACAATGTGAATTTCAAACCAAGAATGATCCAAAGAGATAAAGAAGGTCACTACATACTAGTTAGGGGAAAACTTCAAGAGGAAGAGATAACAATCTTAAATATATATGCACCAAATTCCAGAGCACCAAGCTATACAAAGCAAATATTAACAGAAATGAAAAATCAAATAAACAATAACACAATTATAACAGGAGACCTTAAC